>AWOL01S0001125.1:168284-186258 GCA_000715115.1 Nicotiana otophora | reverse complement strand
TTTAAAAAAACAAAATAGCCGTTGGGACCGTTTGGCCCGCTAAGAAACCGGGCCGGGCCCGGGCCCTGGCAGACTAAACGGTCTCGGGCCTGACGGGCCCAAACCATAGGACCGGCCCACGAGACCGGCTCAGGCCCACTAAAATCGGGCCAAACAGTTCTAGCCCGTTTGGTACGCGGTCCTGGGCCTGGACCGGCCCACTTGCCACCTTCAGTGGAGATTGATATGTAGAATAGCTAAAACAAACATTTTATGCAATGACTCAAAAACTGAATTTTCAAAACAAATGCCACCTTCAGTTTGGTTTTTAAGATAGATAATTAATTCATAGAACTCTTTTATGTACCTTGGCAAACATGTTAGGCCGACTCTTCAATGTATAATAAAATTAATTGCAATACATGTATTTATCAACTTCTGTTCTATGTATGTCAATACTTTTTTTCTTTGTAGTAATATAATTCTAAAGCTCACCGAAATATTGTCCAAAGGGTTATTGTTTTCATTCAAAAGGTGGAATGAATATTATTTTTCAATCGTTAACTTTTAACGGAGTTTGAAATTTACTCTATAAAATGGTGTGAAATTATATGAAATGTGGATAGACTGATGAGCATATCATATGGTTTGTTACCTGTATACGGTCGAAATAGATTTCGGCCTCCGTACGTTTGATCGAGTTCGAATGGTAAGCGATCGAAGTGAGAGTTCGAGACGAGTTCCGAGGATAGTACAAACAAGCCTCGAGCTCCAAGACCGATCGAGGAATCGACGCGATATCATTATCAAGCCCATGACCAAATCCAACTGCAAGGCAATCTGAAGGTTGTCGGAAATGCACAGACCGATTGACACTCACCCCGAATGTCAAACTCGAACCAAGGCCGAGGGTTCGACACAATACCGAGTTCGAGCCAGTATCGAGCTCGCAGACAAGAGCCGTTGCAACCGCACTAGGGGAGAGAATCTTGGCAGGAATCGAAGAAGAGACAATTCATCATGGGTTCTCCACTATATATTTTGTATTATAAATAAAGTAAGATCCCTCTACTATAAAGCGGGGATTCCTTGTAAGTATAAGAGGGACACATTGTAAGAAAAGACTATTTCTATTTATTGAAGAATAAATCTCTTGAACTTGTTTTACTCAGCATACTCACTCTTCTTGTTCAATAGTTTATATCCCGTTTCTATAGCCAATAATCTAAACATTTTCACTTCTACGTACGATTTATGTCAAGCCATATCACATATTCTTAAAATTACTTATAAATTCAACTATATCCGACTTTTCGGGTAAACAGTTTGGCGTCCACCGTGGGGCTAAGGGTAACAGTGGTTGTTTGATACAAATCTGCAATACACACCAGTTTACAACTCCGAATCAGCAATGGCAAACCCTCGATTCATGGCTTTACCTATCGACCACGAAGCAGGCCTTCAGGATGAAACCAACAACTTGATACCTAGGGCCGGAAGGCCACTTAATGATGTCGCTGAAGCTCGAGTCGAAGTACCTGAAATCTGAGTCAAAGTACCACTAGATGTCAATTCACAAGTGGATCTTGAGGCGAACCAACGTTCCGAACCGGAAAAAAGCATTCAGGGCGGTACTCGATCCATAGCTTGAGACACACATAAGGTGGAGGAGATCAGAGTCAGCTTACGGATGATCTTCGAGATGTTACAAGCCCAGCAAATAGTGATAGCTCAGTTGCAGAGCCAAACTCAGGTACAAAGCAGGCCGGAGCCCGGTCCGCTTCGAGAAATCACCCACAGAACGAAGCCAGCTATAGTGAAGTCAAACGAGCAAGAATCGGGGACTACTCCCGAAATTACTAAATTACTCGAGGAACTCACAAAACGAGTTGAAGCCAATGATAAAAAAGTAGAAACATATAATTCCAGGGTCGATCAGATCCCGGAAGCTCCACCAATGATAAAAGGGTTGGATTCGAAGAAATTCATCCAAAAGCCTTTTCCCTCGAGTGTAGCCCCAAAACCAATCCCCAAAAAATTTTGTATGCCCGAAATTCCCAAATATAATGGTACGACTGATCCCAACGAATACGTCACCTCTTAAACGTGTGCCATCAAGGGTAACGATTTGGAAGACGACGAGATCGAATCCGTGTTATTGAAAAAATTCGGAGAGACCCTCTCAAAGGGAGCGATAATTTGGTATCATAATTTGCCACCAAATTTCATCGATTCTTTTGCCATGTTAGCAGATTCATTTGTAAAGGCACATGCTGGTGCCATAAAGGTTACAACAAGAAAATCAGACCTCTTCAAAGTAAAGCAAAGGGGTAATGAAATGCGGAGGGAGTTCGTGTCCCTATTTCAAATGGAACGCATGGAATTGCCACCGGTCACAGACGACTGGGCCGTCCAAGCTTTCACCCAAGGGTTGAACGAGCAAAGTTCAATAGTATCACGTCGGCTGAAGCAAAATTTGATCAAGTATCCAGCAATAACTTGGGCGGATGTACACAACCAATATCAGTCAAAAATCAGGGTCGAAGACGACCAGTTAGGAGCTCCTTCCAGATCCATACATCAGAACAGCATCTATTAAAAACCAGAGGGATATCGACAGAGAGCGAAGGTCAAACAGAGACCGATATCAACCGTACGTGGCATATCGAATGAACAATGGATCAGCACGCAATTCCTCTTGGAACAATCGAATGAGTGATCGAGGACAAAATTCTCGGGGGCTTGTGAGCAAGAGTGGCTTCGATAAATATGGCGATCCTATAGAGGCACCTAGGCTATAGGAGTACAATTTCAGCGTCGACGCATCGGGAATTGTATCGGCGATCAGAAGAATCAAAGATACTAGGTGGCCTAGACCCATGCAAACCGACCCTTCCCAAAGGAACCCGAATTCGATGTGCAAGTATCATGGTACGTATGGCCACAGAACCGAGGATTGCAGACAATTAAGAGAAGAAGTAGCACGCCTATTCAATGAGGGCCACCTCCGAGAGTTCCTCAGTGACCGAGCCAAGAATCACTTCAGAGAAAGGGACGCCAGCAAAAAATATAAACAAGAGGAACCTCTGCATATCATTCATATGATCATTAGTGGGGTCGATACTCCACAATGACCCGTGCTCAAGTACGGCAAGATACCGGCAATAGGGGAAAAACAAACTTGAGGCTATGTACCCGAGGGCACATTGTCACTTGGAATTGAAGAAGCCGAGGGCATCTCTCAACCTCACAACGACGCTCTAGTAATTTCTATCCTATTAAATAAAGCTCAAGTTAAGCGTGTTTTAGTAGATCCAGGTAGCTCTGCGAATATCATCCGATCTTGGGTAGTAGAGCAGCTCGGTTTGCAGAATCAAGTCATGCCCGCAGCTCGGGTCTTGAACGATTTCAATATGGCCAGTGAAACGACTAAATGGGAGATTACTCTACCAGTGAATGTAGCTGGAACCATCCAAAATACCAAATTCCACGTAATCGAAGGGGATATGAGGTAAAATTCCCTACTCGGAAGGCCTTGGATCCACAATATGAAGGTAGTGCCTTCGACACTCCACCAAGTAATGAAATTCCCTACGTCAGACGGCGTGAAAACAGTATATGGGGAGCAACATGCTGTGAAGGAAATGTTTGTGGTCGATGAGGTAACATCGATACCAACGCTATCGGCCTCGAAAAGATCGAGCACTAAAGATAAACGAGAAACCAAATAGCAATCACAACCACTAGTCTCGACCGAACCGGTGGAACAGGAAATATAGGATGGCGAGGAAGAGTTTCTGACACCTCAAGCTTTCATCATCCCCGACGACTCCGACGCCACCAAATCTACGATCGAAGAACTGGAGCAGGTTATATTAATCGAATATCTGCCCGAGAGAAAGGTATACCTGGGAACGGGATTGACCCCCGAACTCAGAGAAAATCTTATTCAATTTCTTATCGATAACATAGACTATTTTGCTTGGTCCCATTTAGACATGGCAGAGATCATACCGTCGGTAACAACGTACCAACTGAGCTTGGACCCTAGGTTCAAACCGGTGAAGCAAAAAAGAAGACCTCAGTCCGAGGTAAAACACGCATTTGTAAAGGATGAGGTAACTAAACTTCTCAAAATAGGGTCAATTCGGGAAGTAAAATATCCCGAGTGGTTAGCCAACGTAGTTGTAGTCCCTAAAAAAGGGAACAAACTTAGAATGTGCGTAAATTATACAGATCTAAACAAAGCATGCCCCAAATATTCTTTTCTACTGCCTAGCATCGATCGCATGATCGATGCCACAGCCGGCCATGAGATCCTTACTTTTCTCGACGCCTACTTCGGGTACAATCAAATTCGAATGAACCCGGAGGACCAGGAAAAGACTTCATTTATCACCAAGTACGGAACCTATTGCTATAATGTAATGCCATTCTGGCTAAAAAATGCAGGAGCTACTTACCAACACCTAGTGAATAAAATGTTCGAAGAACAAATAGGTAAATCGATGGAAGTTTGCATTGATGACATGCTAGTTAAGTCTCTGCGCGCAGAGGACCAATTGACTCATTTGCAGGATACGTTCAAGATCTTAAGGAAATACAACATGAAGCTCAACCCCGAGAAATGTGCTTTAGGGGTTGGATCGGGCAAGTTCCTTGGTTTCATGGTATCGAATCGGGAAATCAAGATCAACCCCAACAAAATTAAGGCCATCGAAGACATCACCGTCGTGGATAGCGTGAAAGCAGTGCAAAGGCTGACCGGGCAGATTGCTGCCTTAGGCCGATTCATTTCGAGGACATCAGATCGAAGCCACAAATTCTTCTCTCTACTAAAAAGGAAGAACGATTTCGCCTGGACCCCAGAATACCAACAGGCACTAGAACAATTGAAGCGGTACCTACCGAGCCCACCACTACTTCACACTCCGAGGACAGATGAGAAGCTTTACTTATACTTGGTGGTATCGAAAATCGCGCTAAGTGGCGTCCTAATTCGAGAAGAGCAAGGTACAAAGTTTCCTGTTTATTATGTAAGTTGGACCTTAGGGAAAGCGGTGACTAGATACCCTCACCTAGAGAAATTAGCACTTTCACTAATAAGTGCCTCTAGAAAGTTAAGACCATACTTTCAATGTCACCCCATATGCGTTTTAACCACTTACCCACTTCGCAATATTTTGCACAAGCCCGAACTATCGGGGCGATTGGCCAAATGGGCCGTCGAACTCAGTGGGTACGATATCGAATATCAACCCCGTACGACCATCAAGTCCCAAATTTTAGCGGACTTCGTGGCCGATTTCACGCCAACCCTCGTACCCGAAGTTGAAAAGGAACTCTTGTTAAAATCGGGTACGTCGTCGAGGGTTTGGACCCTCTACACAAATGGTGATTCAAATGTGAAGGGGTCCGGGCTTGGCATCGTACTGAAACCTCCCACAGGTGGCATTATTAGACAATCCATCAAAACCACTAGATTAACTAATAATTAGTCCGAGTACGAGGCCATGATTGCATGTCTCGAGCTAGCTAAAAGCCCGGGAGCAGAAGTCATTGAAGCCAAATGTGACTCTTTACTAGTGGTGAACCAAGTAAACAAAACTTTCGAGGTTTGAGAATATAGGATGCAAAGGTATTGGGACAAATTACAAGTAACTCTACATAGTTTTAAAGAATGGACCCTACAACATGTGCCTCGAGAACAAAACTATGAGGCCGACGCACTCGCAAATTTGGGGTCGTCGGTCGAGGAAGATAAGATCAACTCGGGGACAGTCGTTCAACTCTCAAGATCTATAATCGAGGATGGATATGCCGAAATAAATTCCACCAGCATAACCTGGGATTGGAAGAATAAGTATATTGAATATTTAAAGAACGGAAAACTCCCATCGAACCCTAAAGAATCGAGGGTTCTACGAACCAAGGCTGCTCGATTCACACTGGTTGAAGATGGAACATTATATAGAAGAACATTCGACAGACCACTGCGGTATGTTTGGGACCAGGAGACACCGATTATGTTTTACTAGAGGTCCATGAAGGCACTTGTGGAAACCACTCCGGCGCCGAACCATTAATTCGCAAAATCATCAGAGTAGGGTACTACTGGGATAGCATGGAGAAGGACACTAAGGAGTTCGTTTGAAAATATGATAAATGTCAAAGGTTTGCACCGATGATCCATCAACCCGGAGAGCAGCTTCATTCGGTCATTTCTCCATGGCCATTCATGAAATGGGGAATGGATATCGTCGGCCCTCTACCATCGGCCCTAGGTAAAGCTAAATTGATTTTTGTTTATGACTGACTATTTCTCTAAATAGGTTAAAGCACAGGCGTTCGAAAAAGTGAGAGAAAAAGAGGTTATAGATTTCATCTGGGACCACATCGTGTGTCCATTTGGGATACCAGCAGAAATAACATGCGACAATGGTAGACAGTTTATCGGTGGTAAAGTGACAAAATTCCTCGAAGACCATAAAATAAAAAGAATATTGTCTGCACCATATCATCCTAGCAAGAACGGACAGGCCAAATCAACGAACAAGATTATCATCCAAAACATAAAGAAAAGATTGAACGAAGCTAAAGGAAAGTGGAGATAAATGTTTCTCGAAGTCCTTTGGGCATATCGGACAACATCTAAATCCAGTACAGGAGCGACCCCACTTTCCCTGGTGTACGGCTCCGAAGCTTTAATTCCGGTTGAAGTCGGGGAACCAAGCGCAAGGTTCCGACATACATCGAAAGAATCGAACTACGAGGCAATGAATACTAGCCTAGAATTATTAGATGAAAAATGAGAAGCGGCACTAGTTCGAATGGATGCAAAAAACAACGAATCGAAAGGTAATACAACAGAAGAACCAACCTCCACTATTTCAAGGCCGGGGACTTGGTTCTAAGGAAGGTCACCGTCAACACTCGTGATCCTAATAAAGGGAAGCTCGGCCCAAATTAGGAAGGACCCTATCAAGTCCTCGATATAGTCGGGAAAGGGTCTTATAAACTTGGAGCAATGGATGGAAAACCATTACCAAACAATTGGAAGATATCGCTTCTCAAACGATATTACTGTTAAGGTATGACTTTCTCTTCTCCATCGTTTATATACATATATTCGACACTAACTCATTGCAGGAATTCGACGAAAAACATCAAGACCTCTGCTTTCAAAGCACGTGATGTACTCTTTTCCCTTAAGTTCGGCTTTTATCCCAAATGGGTTTTCCGGCAAGGTTTTTAACGAGACAACAACCATGTGCTACCCAAGGACAAATCACTAGTATCCGAGGCTCCTTCATAATCAACCTCGAATATTGGGGGGCTACCAATAGAATAAATCAAGTTCGGCACAAGAAAGTTGCTCCATATCAAATTCATGTCGAACAGGGTCTCGATTGAGAAAAGTGTAAGGGCCAAATGGTCAAAACGAACCATGCCCACGTAGTTTTGCTCGAACTCTGGCATAAGATACAAACACATGTGTAATGACTTATAAAGGAGAACTTCTTTTTCAAATACCTCACACTTTGAAAAGATTTTCCTGCTTCATTATTCAAACAGGCTTAAAGGCCAACCACCATCAAAGGGATTTTTTATACAAGCGATCATAAAGGCCTACGGGCTAAGATATTCTGAGTTCGGGTTCGAAAGAATCACTCACTCAATTATTAAAGCCTAAGGTCTATCTTACTTCGAGTTCGAGAAATCACTCACTCGATCATAATGGCCTACGGGCCAAGATATCTTGAGTTCGAGTTCGAAACAATCACTCACTCAATTATTAAATCCTAAGGGCTATCTTACTTTGAGTTCGAGCAATCACTCACTCGATCATAGAGGCCTACGGGCCAATATATTTTGCGTTCGAGTTCGAAACAATCACTCACTCAATTATTAAAGCCTAAGGGCTATCTTACTTCGAGTTCGAACAATCACTCACTTGATCATAAAGGCCTACGGGCCAAGATATTCTGAGTTCGAAATAATCACTCACTCAATTATTAAAGCCTAAGGGCTATCTTACTTCGAGTTCGAGTAATCACTCACTCGATCATAGAGGCCTACAGGCCAAGATATTCTGAGTTTGAGTTCGAAACAATCACTCACTCAATTATTAAAGCCTAAGGGCTATCTTACTTCGAGTTCGAGCAATCACTCACTCGATTATAAAGGCCTACGGGCCAAGATACTTTGAGTTTGAGTTCGAAACAATCACTCACTCAATTATTAAAGCCTAAGGGCTATCTTACTTCGAGTTCGAGCAATCACTCACTCGATCATAGAGACCTACGGGCCAAGATATTCTGAGTTCGAGTTCGAAATAATCACTCAGTCAATTATTAAAGCCTAAGGGCTATCTTACTTCGAGTTCAAGCAATCACTCACTCGGTCATAAAAAGCCTACGGGCTAAGATATTTTGAGTTCGAGTTCAAAACAATCACTCACTCAATTATTAAAGACTAAGTGCTATCTTACTTTGAGTTCGAGCAATCACTCACTCGGTCATAAAAAGCCTATGGGCTAAGATATTTTGAGTTCGAGTTCGAAAACAATCACTCACTCAATTATTAAAGCCAATGGACTATTTTACTTCGAGTCCGAGCAATCACTCACTCGATCATAAAAGTCTACGGGCTAATATACTTTGAGTTCAAGTCCGAAACAATCACTCACTCAATTATCGAAGTCTAAGGGCTATCTCACTTTAAGTTCGGGCAAGCGCCAACTCGACCACTAAGCCTGTGAGCTACTTTTATTTCGAGCTCGAGCAAATACTCACTCGGCCATAAAAGCTACGAAGGCCGAATTCGATGAAATCACCGAAATCCTCATGAAAACATCTGCAAGGCATGAATGAAATCTTCACGAAGCAAGTCAGTAAAAGAAAAAGATATTTGTATAGATATACATAGATAATTTACATAAATAAATGCAACATAGAAGAAGCTAAGGGCTAAGCTTCTGGGTTATCATCGAGAGCGGTCTCTTCTCCACCGGGCTCCCCCCCATCTTCGAACCCGCTCTTGCTACCATCATCATCATCATCGCCATCAGAAGCCAAGGCTTCAGCAGCAGCTTCGAGTTCTTTATCCCTTTTTATCTCTTCAGCAAGGTCGAAACCTCGAGCGTGTATCTCCTCGAGGGTCACCCTCCGAGACCAACACTTAGCAAGTTCGGCAACCCAATATGCTCGAGTGTCGGCAGTATCCGCTGCCTCTCTTGCCTCCATTTGATCATCCTCGACATCGGCCCGATACATGGCAATGGACTTGTCCACATTGACTTTCGACGATTCAACCTCCGCCTTAGCCTCAGCAAGCCTTGTTTCAAGCTCCTCGATCCTCTTGGCCTGAGCCGAACCTTTTTGCTTGACGCTTTGAAGCTGAACATCGGCCGATAATAATTTGGCCAAGATGGTTTCTTTTCGGCCTTGATTTGATTGACTTCTTCCCGAAGTAACCCGATCTTTTCAACCTTTTGCTGCAGCTGAGATAACAAAGGGTTAGCTTCCACAATTGGGTCAAACTCATATTCTAATAGAATGAGGCTTACCTGCTTATCTAGTTCGGCCTCTTCTTCACGAGCCTTAGCCAAATCTACTTGGAGGTCCTTTATAACCTCGTCCTTTTGGCTGTAAAGAAGCCGTGGAGCATCTCTCTCCCCTGAGGCCTTCTGAAGCTCGACCTCACACTGGCTGAGGTCGACTCGAAATCTGTTGATGGTCTGCACAGTAGGGAAAAAACACAAGTCAAGTTTAGAAAAGAACGAAGAAACCAAGCACAGTAAAATCATTATCCGAGAAATGAAATACTGGGCCACTTCTAGGAGGAGAAAAACGTCACTAATATCGGAGGCATCATCGACTCCAGTAAAGCAATACCGAAAAGGGTCCCCCACACTAGAGCCTCAACCCATATCGGGGGTCTTCAATTCTCGAGCTTCCTTTAACGCCTCCTCAGAAAAGGTCGAAAGAGAAGGCAAATGACCCACTATCATAGTCCCAAGCGTATCGCTCGGGACGCTCGGATCGAGACTCGGGGTATCGGAACTGACCCCGACCAGTATAGCCGTCATTGGCTCAAAAGGCCTGCCAACCTCGATAGCTTTCGCAGATCGAATCACCAAAGCCGAAGCATCTTCTTCTTCTTCTTCTTCTTCTTCTCTCAGTCGTTGGACCGAGTCCGTCGAAAGAGCGATTGACTTCCTCCTCACCCTTCGAATTTTGGGGTTGGGTTCCTCTAACCGAGAGACAGCTCTTTGCTTCTTATCTTTCCCCGATTCCGGGACCGGGGACTTGGTTCCTTCCTCACCACTCGAAGGCCTCAAAACGGCATCCTAGGTTACACCTACATGAAAGGAAATCAGTAATGAATGGAGCATAAAAAACATTTCGAAGAACATGAGAAGTGACCCTTACCGTGATTCTTGGCCTCCCATCTACCTTTTGCCAAATCATGCCAAGCGCGTTCGGCTTAAGAGGAAGTCGAGGCTAACTTCCGAACCCAATCCTTGAGGTCGGGTACCGCTTGTGGCATCCAAGGGGCAGCTGTATATCGGAGAAAGATATCAGATAGAATCAGAGAAAGATACGAAAAACAACGCCTTATGAAAACCACTTACGGTCGAAATTCCATTCCTCAGGGAACGACATCTTCTCTTCCGGAATGAGGTCACGAGTCCTCACCCGAATATAACGGCCCATTCAACCCTGATCCTTATCTTAATTGATGCTCGACATTAAAGCTTTCGATGCCCAACGATGAAGCCTGATTAGTCCTCGAACGATTTGAGGCCGATACAATCGTATGAGGTGATTTAGGGTGAAATCCAACCCCCGACCTTGTTGGAGAAGAAGTGAAGTAAGGTTACTATGCGCCATAGAGATGGATAAATTTGACCAAGGGTGACCTGATATCTTTTGCAAAAATCAATGATCACTGGGTCGACGGGACCCAACGTGAAGGGGTAAGTATAAATACTTAAAAATCCCTCCACATGAGTGATGACGCTCTCTTCGGGAGAGGGAATTTGCAATACAACCTCGGGACCCCAATTGCAGTCTTTCCTCATAGTCTCGAGATGGCCCTCTGTTATCGAGCACATGTACATCGACACATGCTCACATCGACCCGAAACTAACGAAGGATTTTCAACCTTAAAATCGATCTTCAGAGTACACGGGCCAGGAATGTACTCGTGGGGAGGCGGCTCCACCGGCGCCTTATCGCCAGACGACCGTGAAGAGGAAGCTTTCTTCTTCTGAGGTACGATTTTTGAAGTTTTTACCATTTATGTAAGAGAAAGAAAAGCAAAGGAAGATGAAAGGTTAATGGTGTCAAACACTGATGAAGGTGGCTCTACAGGCGGCGAAATAGAGGCAGAAAAAGTAAGAATTTTTGGGAGATTGAAGATGTAAAAGTGGTAAATGATAAATGGAAGGGTTATTTATAGGTTTATACCATGGCGGTTCAGTATCAACGGTGGCCGACCACCATCTGACGTGCATTAAATACCTTGAAAGACTAAATCGACGGGACGGCTATCACATACGTCATGATCGAGCCCAGTGAAAATGTCAGCTTATAATCCGATCGGGCCGTTGAAAATCATATCGCTTCTCACCACATTCTTCTGGAGAAACGAGAGGACTATCTGTATACGGTCAAAATAGATTTCGACCTCCGTATGTTTGATCAAGTTTGAATGGTAAGCGATCGAAGTGAGAGCTCGAGACGAGTTCCGAGGATAGTACAAACAAGCCTCGAGCTCCAAGTCTGATCGAGGAATCGGCTCGGTATCATTATCAAGCCTATGACCAAATCCAACTGCAAGGCAATATGAAGGTTGTCGGAGATGCACAGACTGATTGACACTTACCCGGAATGTCGAACTCGAACCAAGGCCGAGGGGTCGAACCAATACCGAGTTCGAGTCAGTATCAAGCTCGCAAACAGGAGCCGTTGCAACCACACTAGGGGAGAGAATCTTGGCAGGAATTGAGGAAGAGATAATTCATCATGGGTTCTCCACTATATATTTTTTATTATAAATAAAGTAAGATCCATTTACTATAAAGGGGGAATCCTTGTAAGCACAAGAGGGACACATTGTAAGAAAAGACTATTTCTATTTATTGAAGAATAAATCTCTTGAACTTGTTTTACTCAGCATACTCAATCTTCTTGTTCAATAGTTTATATCCCGTTTCTATAGCCAAGAATCTAAACATTTCCACTTCTACATACGATTTATGTCAAGCTATATCACATATCCTTAGAACTACTTATAAATTTAACTATATCCGATTTTCCGGGTAAACAATACTTCATCGGTATTTAGTAGGGAATCTCATTGACTAGCTGGTTGATATGATTGTCTTGCTCCACAAGATAAACTAAGAAATGAAAGGAAAGAATAAGTGGGCGTTTGGACATAAGAATTGTAAAATTACGGAGAAAAGTATAAAATAAATAAATAAATAAATAAATAAATAAATAATTAAAAATAATATTTGAAAATTAGAGTTGTGTTTGGACATGAAAACAATTTGAAGCTGTTTTTGAATTTTTGTGAGTATTTGAAGTGAAGATTTTAGAAAATAAATTTTTTGGCCTTTTTTAAATTTTCGAAAAATTCTAAAATTCAACTTCAAGTGAACTTTGAAATTTTCATGACCAAATTTTGAAAAAATATTCGTAAAAAAGTGAAAAAAAATTATGGCCAAACGGGCTCTAAGTTGACAATAAGGACCTATCTTATGTCACTTAGAATGTGGCATCAAAATCAAATTGCAAAAAGCACGAAACTATATTATATCTCCTATATATAATTTTAAAAAAAAAACTTTCCCTTTTATAATGCCTTATACTCCCTCCGTTTCTATTTATGTGAACCTATTTGACTGGGCACAGAGTTTAAGAAAAAAGAGTAGACTTTTGAACTTGTGGTGTAAAATAAAGCACATATATTTTCTGTGGCTATAAATCATTGCATAAAGGTAAATTGTTTCAAATAGGAAAATGAATCATTCTTTTTGGCACAGACTAAAAAGGAAATAAATTCACATAAATTGAAACGGAGGGAGTACATATTTATTGAACGAAACACATTAATGGCCATATGCCATTTTTCAAAAGAAAAAAAAGAATCTTTTTTCTGTTCCCTTGTAACAGTATATGATATCATTATTTAGAGACCAATAATTACACCATTAAAACAATCCGAAATTAGTGACGGAAAAATTTTGTAGTTAATCAAAAAAATTTATCTCTAATCCTATTTAGTGAGAATTAGCGATAGATTATCAAGAAATTCTGTTAGGTACGAGCGATTTAGCGATAGATTAACAACAAAATTAGTAGCTAATTCTATTTTGTTTTATAGTGATATTGTTTCAAAGATATGGTTCTTTATAACTTTTTGCTCCTTCGAGAAACTTTCGCTACATCACATATTCATAATGTAACAGGAAAAAACTAATCTCATTCTTTGCTAGTAATATTATGGTTAAAAAATATCTGTGGAAAAAGCTTTACTTTTATCCGGTGTATGCACCAAATTTAATTAACATAGCTTTAAAAGAAGATTAATCACAAACCGAGGCAAGTGAGATTTTCTTACCTTTTCTTTCTTTGATTATGAATTTTATGGTTTTAAAAATACTTTAGACTAACATTTGAAATTTATACTTTTTTTTAACTTATGTTAGTGTATTTAAATGGAGAACAAAAGTATGCGTATAAGAATAATTAATTTAAGAATTGAATTTTATCTCCTTTTTTTCCTGCTCTCATTCAAACGATTTGAACTATGTGATACATATTCAAAAAGTTAAATTGGTTGTTGTTGAATAGTCCAAAAGTCGAATCCGAATCTAGGAAAATTGAAATAAACAAAATCAAATACATAGAAATGGAAACCAACATTCTCTCATTTCGTTGTATTTATTTCATAGTATATGATTAGGCTAAACACTGAAAAAATGCTATTTTGTGCAAATCTCCCTGAATCAAGATAGCATCAGAAGTATTGTTTCCCGCTCAAGCAAAAAACGGATGCCCGGTGCACAAAGCATACGTACGGGGAAGGATCTCGACAACCTACTCTAATGCAAGTATTAATATGTGCTTCGACGGCTCGAACTCATGAAAGGGTCTCTGACTTTGTCGTAGCTCTAAGGGTCCCCTTCTTCCAGCTCAAGCAAAGAAATTGAAAATTGACATTCCTTGACAATCAAGATGACTACTCAAATATTTGGAATTTGGACATGGATGTTTGACGAAGAAAAAAATCCTGTTTGACCAAGGAAAGACTAATTCAACCTTTCTAAAACCTCTTCTATTGGTTTCTTGATGAAGATTAGGTATTTTGCTTAACATTAACAGAACTTCCAAGCCTTGATATGAACAACTATTTTTCCTCTCCTTTTTTCAGACAGGAATTAGCAGTTGCTTCTAATGAGCAGTAATTTTGCAATAAACAGCTTCTTGGATATGCACCAGAATGGATAAGAGCCAGAATGAGTTTCTAAGCAGAGACACTGTAATTTTTATATACAATCAGATTCCTTATTAGGTAATTACAGGCAGGTTTCTTGATATGCACTAATAGGTAATCTGGTAAAAATAGCAACAAAGTTGCTATCACAGGTTAAAATTCACTAATAGTGTAAAAGAGTGTATATGACTTAAATCCTAGCCAGAAAAAAGATGGAAAAACTTCCTTGGCATGTAACATTGAGCCAAGCTCGTATATTCATCTTCTACTATTGTACTCATATTTCTAAAATGTATACAAATGTAGCGGAAAAAGTGGTCAAAACAAGAGCAGACATGCTATTACGCAACAGAAGAGGAAAAAATATACTCTACCAAGTGATTTATCAGCAAGTAATAGTTGCCGTCTCATTCTCAAACTTCTGCCGCCTGCTAGGTGATATGAGTTTGGATATGAATACAATGTCGGTGATGCGTTTGCAAATACTCGTGCATAAACCATTTCCCCAATCATGGGATGTAAAGCGTTCATTGTCGTGCCATCAAGGCTGGCAGGATAAGGCTGATGTGTTTGAGACTGCAGACGATTACTTTGATGATGAGGTTGCTGAGATGGATTTGAATCGATAGTTGCTATCAGTGTGTGACCGCCACATCTTCGACTAGGAGGTCTTTGTGGTATGAGCATACCATTACTTTGAACGTCGTCTTCAGATGGTTTTGTAGCTTGGCCGCGGCCATAGAGAGGAATCAAGGTTTTTTGTGAAACTTCAGCCTTGCAAACAGGGCATTGAGGCTGTTGATGATCCGAATTTTCTGAAGGGATGCTCTGGAATTGAATCCACTTGTAAATGCAAGGCCAGCAATAGAGGTGACCACAAAATGTAACCACAGGATCGTGCACACAATCCAGGCATATGTTACACTCAAAACCACCAGATAGATTGTCTTCACGCTCATCATCAAACGTCGTCTTCCACTTCTCTAAGGGAGTAGGACACTCGTCAAAGACAGCCTCTGCTGTTTGCTCTTGGAAATGAAGATCTAGGGCCATATCCTACTTTTCGATGTAATTTTCTTGATTGCTATTAGCGCCTGTAGAAACATATTCCAAGAGAGAAAAGGATTAGAATTACAGGATCTCGATACAGCTAGAACAAACAAAAAACTGTGAAAATTATTTAGATATAACTAGTATGGAGATTTGCAAACACTAACAATGAAACATAATTGTAATATTTGACTTTGTCCTTCTAAAATCAAGTTGCACAAAAGTTCTTAAATGTTGGTTCTTAAAGTATTCAAAGGGGCAAGGCAAAGGTCCAACAATGATGTTTGATTTACTAGTAAGAGTATAAAGATCTTCAACTGTCTGAACGCATAGGATTACTTAAGCTCCCGTCTTGCCATAAAATTTGGGAGCTTTTTTTCAAATTTTGTTTTCAATATCTGTTTGTTTAGAAATTATAACTATTTTTTGGCAGATTCTGAAAATAAAATCTTCAAATCCCAAAAACAACTTTAGAGTAGTTTTTGAAGTTTTCTATTCACAAAACTTCAAATTCCTTTCATGTCCAAACACAATTTCAACTTCCAAAAATTATTTTTCCTCTCATCTTTAAAAACTCATTTTTTCAAGTTTCAACCAAATATATGTACAAAAGTTACTAAGTAATAACAACTTTTTGTTTCTTGAGTAGTACCAAAAACAGTTTTCAAATCATCTTTTAACTTTATATCTTCCTACCTATCTTATCTCCTCCCCCCATCCCAACCAAAAGCAAAGAAAAATCTCTTTTTTCCAGGTAATTTTTGGGGATTAAAAAGGGCATAAGGCATAACTCTAGCAGGTCAAATCTAGAGCTGTAAATGCAATAGATATCAACACTTCTGCATATTAGAAAGAGCTACAGGTTTAGGGAACAAATCTTGAAAAAGATAAAGTTTGCCACACAACAAATTTAGACCACAAAAAGCTGTAACCTTTTCAATCAAATATAAATGAAAAAATAGACATAAAAAAGGAAAGAAAATAAATACCTGAATATATTTAAATCAAGAATATTGTCCTTTGTAATGTTATGCTGACTGAGTTAAAGCTAAAAAATGGAGGTGTTTAGATGGAGAAAGCAAGTAGTGAAGATAGAATGAAGGGGTTTTGGGTGTGACTCTATATTTATAGTGTGCTTGCTTTACAAAGACGCGCCTATAGATACAAAGTGGAACTATATGTATAGGAAGTTTATTAGCGCGTGGAGTTTACTTGTCAACTTCTTCTGGATAACATCTCAATGGGGCCGGGTGTTTTGGCCTTCGCCTATTGACGTGGCGCTGACGGAGGATACAGATTACTCTTTTTTCTTTTTATTTGGATTTTTCCACTTTCTGTTGCTCCTTTTTGGCTTTTAACAAATACCTTTAGTTTAGTATTTATTGAATTTTCTTATAAATGGAAAAGAGTACAAAACTTTTTCCCTACTTTTTCATTTTTCAGATTTATTCCTGTCTTTATTTAGATTCAAATGATAACTAAATACTCAATTCAAGGTAAATGGAGTGTATAAATTAAACTCTTTTTGGTTTATTGGATAATATTTTTCTGATAAAATAATGTAATTTTTAGTTTGTTAAAAAAACACATATTTTATATATTTAAAGATGTTTCAATAAGTTAGTCCACTATAATTAATATTTTGATTATTTTCACAAGTATTATTCTTTCCGGTAATTATTTGATAATATTAAGTCAATTGATCGATCTTTATCACCCAATTTCTTTATTCTTTTAGGTTTTTTTTTATTCACCACCTTTTGGTGTTGATGGACCCCAGCCTTTTGTTTTCGTTTCACACTTGCTGACCTGTGGCAGTTTCTTAATCCTGAGTGCACATGACTCTATATATAATATAATATAATATAATATAATAATGCTATTAATTAAAATAATAAGCAAGTCATTATCTGCTTTATACTTGTAATCAATACTGCAATTAGTGTTTTACGCGTTCTTGCAATAACTCAAGTTAGAACTATAATACCTCGAGTCAAATTGCAACTTCAAAACTCTGTGCTAAAATATCTCTATTCTCTAGAAACTAATTTACTAGAGGCTTCTAACATTCAAGAAAGCTATTTAATTGTCAACTTTAATACAAAGTTTATGCTAAATGGTATTCCTTCCTGTCCATAATAAGCGATCAATTTATTTTTTAATTTTGGTCCAAAATAAATATCCATTTATAAAATCAAGAAAAAATTCAATTTGTTTTTTCAAAGTTACTCTTACGTACGTATCTCTAAAAAGTCTTTTACTCCTCACATTAACTATGCTTCAACATTTAATTAAGGGCAGTTTTGTCACACTAACTATTTTTGTCTAGAATTTAATTTTTCTTTAATGGGTGTGCTCAAAACAAATTGGTCACTTATCGTGGACCGATTTAAAAAGTAAAAAAAAAAAGTTTGGGGGAGGGGAGGGGAGAGG
>AWOL01S0001125.1:127513-165916 GCA_000715115.1 Nicotiana otophora | reverse complement strand
GGGGGGGGGGGTTAATATAGTATTTTTGTTTGTTCCTTCTAATTTATGGGAAAGAAAAGTTTAATTCCAAGAAAGCACCAGCTACTCGTAGTAGGTGTTGGTGTAAACGAATTGACCTCTAGAGCCTTTGGCTTTCTAAAATGATTTGTATATGGTATAAAATAGTTGTACTCGTTTTGTCCCAATGATCTGATGCACTCTCATTTATGTTATGTTTCAAAAAGAATAATATACTTTATTTTTTTATATATAGAAATAATTTAATTTAGAAATTTTCATGTTATACATACGCATTATATTTATAACTTGTTTTAGATCACAAATTTTAATTTTTGTCTTTTTTAAATTTCGTGATCACCAAAGTTGCATAACATACATTAGGACGGAGGGAATAGTACTTTAAATTTTGCTAAGTGTTGCATTTTACATGAGGAGTCCTAAGTTAATAGGCATTTTCAGTCAAGAGTCTTAGGAGAAAAAATACAATTCAATTTACAAGATTGTAGTGACATTTTTTTTAAGTAATATTCTCGAGGCAAACCCACTCAGAAGTCAGAGCAACCAACCAAGGGGCTTTAAACTGTTGGCAGCTCAACGAGTGGCTGCTGCCACCAGACTCCGCCTCTTCTCTTATTTTCAGAGAGATAAAAAGTATCTTCATATTTCGTGTTAAGTTCAAATATTAAAACTTAATAGGTTTAGTTATCATTACTCATAGTTATACTAATATATATATGTACAAATAGCGAAGTTTACTACATATAAATACAGAATTAGCATTTATATCCAAGTATAATTTTACTCTTTCCTTGAGCCGATAATCTATCTGAAATAGTATTTTTACCTTTAAGATAGGAGTAAAATATGTAGACGTTATCCTTCCCATACCTAACTCATGAAACTATTCTTGGTTTGTAGTTGTATAATTTTACTCTTTTAGACTTGAAAATGACAGTATATGGAGATATGGTTCGTGAGTCCTAGAATGATCTAGAAAGAGAAGACAAGTCTAACAAAGAATAGTGTGAATTTATGAGCTCGTCAGACATTATGAAAGCCTCCTTGAATAGAGTCTCGAATTAAAATGTAATTTTTTTGAACTTAAAGAATCAAAATATGCGGAAAACAAACATAGTGACCTTTTATATATAATGCCCTTTTAAAGGGCGCTATGCCTTAACAGACATTTACCCGTTAAGGTATAGCGCCCTTTAAAAAGGTGCTATATTTGAATCCACGTAGCGCAGGAAACGCAGATAAATAGAATTTAGTGTATTCAAGGAGGAGTAGGGTGGTGCACTCTACTATTGCACCATCCAGCACTTTACTCATCTTTTGATACATTAAATTCTATTTATCTGTTTTTCCTACGCCATGTGGATTTAAACATAGCGCCTTTTTAAATGGCGCTATACCTTAACGGGCAACCGGTCGTTAAGGTATAACGCCCTTTAAAAGGACGTTATATATAAAAGAACCACATTTTTATTCTTTGAGTCCAAAAGAACTACATTTTGGTTCCAAACCCTCCTTGAATAGCCCCACGTAATTTGTCATTTGTCCACTATTGAATACTCGGTAAACACTTTATGTTTTGACAAATCGAAATGTGACATTCGAGATGTAATTTACAAACTATCCTTACTTCTTTTTTTCTTTGGAAAAATCCTTTTGGCCACACCATTTTTGGCCACCTTGACCCAAATGGGGTCATAAAGATAAATTTACGCCCAAATTAGGGTTCCAGGCGAATCTTTATACCGATAATGTCCTTTTAGTTAGGTTTGAATATTTCTCTCCCACTCATTTAATAGTTGTCTTCCCAATACATGGAAGATCTCAAAGGTTGCAAACCCTATTTCCCATAAACTTTTTTTTTAATTATTTTCTTTTACATATTTTCATCCTTTTTTTGTAGTATATGCATATATATTTCGAAATTATTCATCTATAAACATGTATTTGATTGTGTATTTCGTATATTTTTAGTATAATAAGGTCTTCAAAGCCCTACTATTTAAACAAACCTAGATGGTCGAAACCCTACTTAAAAAAAACCCTAGATGGCCGAAAACATACTTAAACAAACCTTCATTTAAACTCATATGTTCTTTTAAGTGTGAGTTAATAGATTAAATAATCAATAATGGTGCATTCGAAGAAGAATAGTGCTTCAAAAGTATATGTTATATTTTCTGGTGAAATGTTAGGAATATACTACTCATGGAGTGAATGTTCTCCTATGGTTATCGAGGTTAACGTATCATCTTCCAGTCTTTCAAGTCTCACGATGCGGCCATATCGGCGTTCAATGAATTTGAAAAATTAGTTGAAGGTAAACAAAATCTCAAATCTATGGTTTTTGTTGTATTTTGTGGTAAAAAGTCGGGAATATACAAATGTTGGTCTGAGTGTATTAATATGCTTGTTGGAGTCGAGGGTAGCTACTTTCAAGCTTTCCAATGTTATGATGAAGCCTTAGAAGCCTTCAACAAATTTCAAAAAATAAGTTGTTCACAGGAAGAGTCATCTTCAAGCTCGGCTATTGAAGAAAGTGAAGAAGTGGTAACAAATGAAAGTACAACAAATGCTATTTCATCTGCTATATTAGCAGGCATATTTATTGGGTTGAAGCTGTCAGAAAATATTCCAAACTAATTATGTCAATTTTAGTTCTTATTTTATCTTATGTTAGAAAAGTGTTGGCTATTTTTCTTTGGTGTGCAAGAGATGAAAACTTTATTTTTCATTTTGAATATCAAGTATTGTATGAAGTTGGGCATGATTATTTCATGTTTACTTTCTTCATTATCTATGAAGTTCGAATTTTATGACTTGTTTAGCATTTTCGATTATGTTTCATGCAAAATATTTCAAGGAAATAATTTGCATTTTGTATATTAATTTTGTATTAATCTGCATTCCTAAATTTTTTTGTTTAGTTCATTTTTTTTGGTGAAAATAAAAATTTTATTGATCACCCGCACAAACATTTACAATTGATTCCCTTCTATTCATCCTTACTCCCTAAACAGTCCTACCTGACCAACTCTACTACCCCATATCAATTGTGCTACTTTATTTACAGTAAGCTTTCTATCCATACTTTTTGGTTTTGTGTTTAGTTCATAGTGTGACTCCTGAATTTTTGTTTAATTTCTTGTTGATTTAGTTCATTTTGTGATGGTTGCTTTTGAGTTTCATCTCTAGCAAAACTTACGTTCAAGTGAGGTTAAGATGTTTGTATCTCTGTGTTTGTGATAAATCTGCATTTGTATGTTAAATTATTTAATAAACAAATATTAGTATTTATTTTTAGTTTCTCACCTTTAATATGGAATATGTGTGAGAAGAATTCATTTCTCTTTTGGTATTGCTAAAACGGACAAAAATGCATCCAAGGATCTACATGGCACTGTTCGAGTTCATAATTTGAGTAATTAATTTCGTTGAAGCATGTTTCATTTTTTTTATTCTAGCTATTCTTCCTTGAGTAAGAAATCGTTATTTATTCTAGCTATTCTTCTTTGAGTAAGGAATCGTTATCTTCATATATGATTTGAGTAAGGAATCATATTGTTTTCTTCATAATAGATAGGCAAAGTGACCATATTTATACATAAAAAATGTGTATTTCTTTTGGCTCGATAATATTTGGAACCAGGGGATAAAGGAAGCAAAAATATTTTAAAACATGTATAAAAAAAAAGAACCAAAAGTAAAGAAAGCAGTGGGTAAAGAAATACGAAATAAGCATTTTCATTGATTACTTGATAATCTTTAACATATCCAAAATAATATTTAGAAGATAATTCCTTTTAGCATACCATGCTACAAACATGACATGCATAACAAAACGACTTAAAATATCAATCTTTTACTCTACTCTATCTTTTGATTGACAGATTTTGATGCCTTAGAGGCGGCTTCGGTATCACTACTTATAACGATAACAGGAGCATCGTTATCTTTATTTTGGTCAGCGAGCAGTTCCTCCAACATGTCGTAATAGCTGGTAAGAGGGTAGGAATCAAGTAGAAGCCTTTTCACGTAGTCGGAGCCAATTTCACGCGCCATCCTAAGCAACAGCAAGTTTGCCTCAATCTTCAGCTTTTTCAATTGGTTTCTTACATCTTGGTAAAGGATGTTGTGGTTAACCGGAGAACCATGAAGAGGTTCATCAATTTTTTTTTGTTGAAGTTCTATCCATTGTTATTTTCGCACTCTTCGCAGAATAGGTAGTGTAACGACCCGGCCGGTCGTTTTGAGAACTTAAGCTCTGTTCGGAGGCATAAGGTCTTGAACAACTTCATATTATATGTATTGACTTGCGTACATGATCAAATTCAGTTATCGGATGATCAGGAGTGATTTGGGACACTTAGTCCCTAAAACGGAAGTTTAAGTCTTAGAATTTTAACCGTAGTCGGAACTGTGTGAAGACGACCCCGGAATAGAGTTCTGTTGGTTCTGTTAGCTCCGTTGGGTGATTTTGAACTTAGGAGCGTGTCCAGACCGTGAATTTGAGGTCTGTAGCTGATTTAGACTTGAAATGGCAAAAGTTAAATTTTTGGAGATTTTGACCGGAAGTGGACTTTTTAATATCGGGGTCGGAATGTGATTCCGAGAGTTGGAACGGCTCCATTATGTTATTTGGGACTTGTCTGCAAAATTTGACGTCATTACGGGTTGGTTAGATTGGTTTCGGCACGAGTTTTCAAAGTTGAAAGTTTTGGAAGTTCATAAGTTCGATTCGTGGTGCGATTTGTATTTTTGGCATTGTTTGATGTGATTGGAGACCTCGAGCGAGTCCGTGTTAGGTTATGGGACTTATTGATATGTTTAGACGGGGTCCCGGGAGCCTCGGGTGAGTTTCGGATGGGCTACGGGTCATTTCCCCCTATTTTTAACTATTGTTATCTGTCATCTGGTTCCCTTCATCGCGTTTGCGGAGTGTTATTTTGGAGGGTGAAATATTTCCTCTTCGCGTTCGCAGTCACCCTCTCGCGTTCGCGAAGTTTTGCCACCCCTTTTTTCGCGTTCGCACTCCCTAGCTCGCGTTCACGAAGTGCAAACCAGGCCCCGGGCACTGGAGATCATTTTCTTCTTCGCGTTTGCGTGTCGCTTACGCGTTCGCGTTTGCGTGTCGCTTACGCGTTCGCGTAGCTATTCCATTACACTCTTCGCGTTCACATACTACTTCATGCGTTCGCGAACACCAGTCGTTGGACTATCATATTTTTCCTCTCCGCGTTCGCGAAGAACAACTGGGCAGCTTTTGTTTTTCTTCTTCGTGAACGCGTCCCTTTCTCCGTGTTCGCGATGCACAAAACACCTGGGCAGAATATAAAGTCCTCTATTCCGAGGGTTTGCCATTTTCACCATTTTTGGAGTTATAGAGCTCGGTTTTGAGCGATTCTTTGTGGGTTTTTCAAGCAAATCGATTGGGTAAGTAGTTTTCACCTAGAATTTATTATATTCCGTGATTTTATCTTTGATTTTATCATTTGATTTGTGTTTTGAGTTGAGAAAAATGTTGGTGTTTGAAGAAAATTTCCAAAATGAAAAATCATGATTTGAGGGACGAAATAGTATCGGAATTTGATAATTTTTGTATGATTGGACTCATATCAGAATGAGTGTTCGGGTTTTGTAAAATTTGTCAGGTTCCGAGGTGCGGGCCCGGGGGTCGACTTTTGGACCGATTTTTAGATTTTGATAAAGATTGAGACTTTATAATCCGGAATAGTCTCTTATGAGTTCTATTTGTGTTTTGAAGTTATTTTGATTAGATTTGAGCTGCCCGGAGGTCATTTTACCCGAGAAGTTTATTTTTGAGTATCGGTCTGTCTTCTTTGAGGTAAGTATCTTGCCTAACCTTGTGTGGGAGATTTTCCCTTAGGATTTGAGTCTTCTATGTTGACTGTAGTCCATGTACGCGAGGTGACGAGTACGTGCTCGAACGTATTTGTGGAAAGTTGGTCTTTTAGGATTCTTAGGTCCTTACATTCACCGTGTATAAAGTTGTTCTTGATGTGATTAAGTCCCTATTTACTAGTTTCACCTTTACATGTTTTAGTTAGAATTAATTGCTTCGGGATTCACTCTTATTGCCTATTTGACTCTTATTTGACTTAAGTGAAGATTTTACCTCCTCTGTTGTCATGCTATTTTTTCATAACTACTTATCTTTATTTGAAATTAATATTATTTCATCCAATAATTATTCAGTCTTAATTGGGGTTATGCTTATTTTTTCGCTGCTTATCCTTAATTGAATTGTTGAATATCCTTCGTAATTTTCTCAACCTTAAAAGAAGTTTAGATATCCTATATCTTAGTCGACTTATTTTATTTGGAATTATTTGACTCGTGTTAGCTTCCCTGTTGTTGAGGTGTATATTGTGGGATCGTTGGTGCACATTAGTTTTTCTTTGTTCAGCGTTTCTCTTTACGCCTAGCATTCCAGACTGTGGTTATTCCTTGCGGATTGGTTCTACATTTTTTTGTGATTTAAAAGTTCTTGAGTTGATTTACTTGTCGTACTTTGTATTATTGCCATTGTTGTTGTTGTATTTATTGTGGTGATGCACGAGGTTTCTGTCGTGCGGTTGTTATCATTATGATGCACGAGGTTTCTGTCGTGTGGTTGTTGTTATGGGGTTGCAAGAGGTTTCTGCCGTGCTATTGTTACTATTGATATTTGCACATGCGACGTGACAAGGTAGGTAGGATATATATATATATATATATATATAACGTGGCGAGACAAGGTGGGCTGTGTCAGGGATTGATTTGTGATGATTTGTGGCCTGGGGGCATTCTTGTTGTTGATATTTGTGAAGTGGTATACATACCTATGTGAGCTTTATCTTGTGAAAGCTGTGAGAAAATATTCTACGTGCTGTCCATTCTTTTTCCTTATGCTTATTTGTTGATATGGACTATGGTAGGACACTTGCACAAGAATACGCGTAGTTAAGCACTTTTATCGGATAAGAGGTGTTCTTGATATTGTTGAGCATAAATGCTCACCCTTGTTTACTTGCCTTATATGAGAATGGTTGTATTGGCACATGAGTCGTCAGTGCGGTTATGAGATGTTATGAGGGAACATGATGCCAAGTGTTAAAGTTCAGGTATTGAGGCCCGTGAGTTGTGATTTGTCCGAGGTTCGGTACCTCGTGGAGTTGTTGACTAAAACCCAATGTAAAAGCGGTTGTAGTTGCTGAGTTATTACTTGTCCTTGTTGTATTTGTGATTTCTGATTTAGGTTGTGTTCCATTCACCTTTCTGTGTCATTTTCATGATATTCCGCTGATACTTGTTGTTTCCTTCCTTATTGCCATCACTAACTGTGAGCCATATTGCATAGTTT
This sequence comes from Nicotiana otophora, assembly GCA_000715115.1. Lineage (NCBI taxonomy): Eukaryota > Viridiplantae > Streptophyta > Magnoliopsida > Solanales > Solanaceae > Nicotiana > Nicotiana otophora. The sequence continues at coordinate 158,538 of AWOL01S0001125.1, read as the reverse complement.
TTATGTGACATCATGCTTCTGTTGTTCATGTACTTATATTTGTTCATTTTATTAGACCAGTGAGTGTCTCGACTGTTCCTCGTCACTACTCCATCGAGGTTAGTCTTGATACTTACTGGCACCACTGTGGTTTGCTCATGCTACTCTTCCGCATATTTTTGTGCAGATCCAGGTACTTGTTCGTTAGCTAGCTATGTGGACTGTTGCTGTGGAGACTCAAGGTAAACCTGCTACTGCGTTCGCAGGCTTCAGAGTCATCTTCAGCTTTTTGTTTTTGCACTGTTTATTCTTATTTCTGGACAGCTGTATTTAGAAGTTTTCTAGCAAATACTTTGTAGAGCTTATGACTTGTACTACCAGTTATGGGAATTTTAAGAGATTCTATTTAAATAATGTTGTTGTTTTAATTATTGTTAGGCTTACCTAGTCCCTAAGACTAGGTGCCATCACGATATCCAAACGGAGGGAAAAATTGGGTCGTGACAAGTTGGTATTAGAGCTCTAGGTTCATAGGTGCTACGAGTCATAAGCAAGTTTAGTAGAGTCTTGCGGATCGGTACAAAGACGTAGTACTTATCTTCGAGAGGCTATAGAACTATTAGGACAATCTGACTTCTTTCATTCCTTTCGTGCGAGCTTATTGATCTCGGAGTTTGAACTTTTATCATTTCATTCTCTCACAGATGGTGAGGACACAAGCTATAGTTATAGATGATGCTGCTTCCGGAGCAAGTATCGCTAGAGGCAGAGGCAGAGACCGACGAGGAGTAAGTGTCGCAGCTGGAGCACCTACCAGAGCAATAGTTGAGGAGCCGCCAGTAATTCCAGTTGGGGAGCAAGTACCGGAGGCGCCTGTTATTACCCCCGGACTTCAGGAGACCTTAGCACAGTTCCTGAGCATGTTTGGTACATTGGCTCAGGCGAGGTTGATTTCGGTTGCACCAGCTACGTCACAGACCGGGGAAGGGACCCAGACTCCCGCAGCCCAAACCCCAGAGAAGTGAGTTCATGTTGGTCAGGTTCTAGGTGTCATAGCGACATAGCATGTGGTTCCAGTTCAGCCCGTGGTCAGGGCAGCAGCATCTGAGGAAGAGCAACTTAGACTTGCAAGGTTCAAGAAATATGACCCTCGTACATTTAGTGGTTTGGCTTCAGAGAGTGCACATGTTTTTCTGGAATAGTGTCACCGCATTCTCCGTACTATGGGTATTGTGGAGAGGAGCGGGGTTGATTTTACTACGTTCCAGCTTAGGGGAGCATCTTACCACTAGTGGCGGGCATATGAGTTGTGTAGCCCAACCGAGTTAGCTTCACTTACATGGGTTCAGTTTTCAGAGATGTTCCTGAGAGAGTTTGTACCTCAGTCCTTCGAGATGCATGGCGCGCGAAGTTTGAGCAGTTGTGCCAGGGCACTATGTTAGTGTCAGAGTATGCCGTGAGATTCAGTGATTTGGCCAGGCATGCGCCTGCTTTGGTCGCCACAGTTAGAGAGTATGTCCGTAGATTCATTGAGGGATTGAGGCATGATATTCGGTTCGGCATGGCTCGGGAGTTAGAGTCTGATGTTTCATTTCAGTAGGTGGCAGGGATCGCTCGCCGTGTAGGTAGAGGGCATGTAGGATCAGGAGGAAGAAGACAGGAGGGGCCATGAGAGAGAGTACAGGCGAGATCAGGAGAGAGAGGATAGGGAGGTGAGGATGCCTCGTAGACTGGAGAGATCTACTGGTCCTTATTTTGGAGGCAGGGTACGACATGGTAGAGGTTATGTGGGTCAGCCAGTTCAATTTGCACTTCAGGCTTTGCACAGTGTTTTAAGTGCTCATAGGTCTCAGAGTACCAGTACCGCATAGTTCCCATAACCACGTCAGTAGAGAGGTTGCTTCGAGTGTGGAGATACTAGACATAAGGTGAGAGATTGTCCTAGACTCTGTATAGGTTTGTCACAGCGGAGTATTCAGGCGAGTAGGGGGCGCCCAAAAGGGGAAGGCCCGACCCGTTGATGTGTTTCATATAGTAGGCTTGAGGCCACTGCGCCAGATGATATCATACATGTATGCTTTTGATTTGTTACAGAGGGGCGCCATTAGTATTTTGATTCGTTCCTGCTTATTGGGGCGAGTTCCCCTACTTGTTGTCCCACCTATGGGTGAGTTTATGACTTAGTATTATGTTTACATGTTTACCCCGTTGGGAGATTCTATGAGTGATAGCCGTGTCTATCGTTGTTTTCTATTCATTATTGAAAATTACGAGACTATAAGTTAATTCACGTTGTCTATTATGGAAGGTTTGATGTGATTCCTGAGTAAATTGGTTACGATTTGTAATTTGATACTCTACCGGGGTGAGGGTTTAGTCAGTGTTGTGATTTTATTAGCAGAATTGAATTAGTGGAAGATTTCCATTGGTATGATGTGTATGTGACTTGTGATTCAGAGTTGAGGGTAAGACCCTCGCGATTCCATGTGATTTGATATGTTTGAGCCGGGCTGCGTGCCGCGGTGGAAGGGTATACCAGGATGAGATCCTTATGATTTGTTCATATACTTTGATTTTTCCTTTTGAATTGATTCGTAGTATGATACTGTTAGAGAGTTGTATCTGTCGGGCTTGTTTCATATTTCCCTTATGTGTTTCTCTTTAAATATTCAGTCATTTTCATTCTGTGCTTCTTGAGTTTTAGCTTGCGGGGTGTGTGCCCGGTGGTGTTACTTGTGACTTGTTGATTTGGGTGTATAGTTAAGAGGTCTTCGTGTTTCTTGCATTGTTGTCAGTGTTGTGGAGGTTTGAATAGGGTTCTAACGGATATGAGGCTAATTGCCGGTGATGGTTTTGATTACGGGTAGCTATTGTGATCAGAAATGTTATTATGGGCCTATGTGTGGTTTGTCTTGTTGTGTGATTGTACCTTTTGGGTATAGGCGTGAGTTGTTATAACTGGTTGAGACTGATACCGGTTATGGATTTAGAATCGGGTCTTTTGAAGATAAATGGAAGGTGAGAATTTTGACTCTAAGGCTTATCGGTGTTGGCAGAAAGGATGAATTACAGTTGGGATGGTGTCGTCAGGATTATGTGGATTGGGGTGACGTGGCATCGTCCCCGGTGTGTATTGGATATGTACTTTCAGTGATTTGAAGACTTCGAGGCGACTCTTAGCACGTTCGATGATGAACGTTTGTTTAAGAGGGGAAGGATGTAACTACTCGGCCAGTCGTTTTGAGAATTTAATCTCCGTTCGGCGGCATAAGGTCTTGAACAGCTTCATATTATGTGTATTAACTTGTGTACGTGGTTAAATTTAGTTACCGGATGATCCAGAGTGATTTGGGACACTTAGTCCCTAAAACGAATGTTTAAGTCTTAGGATTTTGACCGTAGTCGGAACTGTGTGAAGAGGACTCCGGAATAGAGTTATATTGGTTTCGTTATCTCTGTTGGGTGATTTTGGACTTGGGAGCATGTCCGGACCGTAAATTTGAGGTCTGTAGCGGATTTAGGCTTGAAATGGCAAAAGTTAAATTTTTGAAGATTTTTACCGGAAGTGGAATTTTTGATATCAGGGTCGAAATGCGATTTTGAGAGTTGGAACAACTCCTTTATGTTATTTGGGACTTGCCTGCAAAATTTGACATCATTCCGGGTCGGTTAGATTGGTTTCGGCTCGAGTTTTCAAAGTTGGAAGTTTTGGAAGTTCATAAGTTCGATTCGTGGTGCGATTTGTATTTTTGGCGTTGTCTGATGTGATTTGAGACCTAGAGCCAGTCCGTGTTAGGTTATGGCACTTGTTGGCATGTTTAGACGGGGTCCCAGGGGCCTCGGGTGAGCTTCGGATGGACTACGGGTCATTTCCCCCTGTTTTAAACTGTTGTTATCTCTCATCTGGTTTCCTTCATCGCATTCGCATCCTTGCCTTCGCGTTCGCATAGTGTTATTTTGGAGGGTGAAATTTTCCTCTTCGCGTTCGCAGTCACCCTCTCGCGTTCGCAAAGTTCTGCCACCCCCTTCTTCGCGTTCGCATTCCCTATCTCGCGTTCGCGAAGTGCAAACCAGGCCCCGGGCACTGGTCATCATTTTCCTCTTCGCATTCACGTGTCACTTACGCGTTAGAGTAGCTATTCCATTACACTATTCGCATTCGCGTACTACTTCACGCGTTCGCGAAGAGCAGTCGATGGACCATCATATTTATCCTCTCCGCGTTCGCGAACGTGTTATCGCGTTCACGAAGAACAATTGGGCAGCTTTTGTTTTTCTTCTTCGCGAACGCGTCCCTTTCTCCACGTTCGCGATGCACAAAACACCTGGGCAGAATATAAAGTCCTCTATTCCGAGGGTTTGCCATTTTCACCATTTTTGGAGTTCTAGAGCTCGGATTTGAGCGATTCTTTATGGGGTTTTCAAGCAAATTGATTGGATAAGTGTTCTTCACCTAGAATTTATTATATTCCATGATTTTATCTTTGTTTTTATCATTTAATTTGTGTTTTGAGTTGAGGAAAATGTTTGTTTTTGAAGAACATTTCCAAAATGTAAAATCATGATTTGAGGGACGAAATGGTATCGGAATTTGATAATTTTTATATGATTGGACTCATATCGGAATGAGTGTTCGGGTTTTGTAAAATTTGTCAGGTTCCGAGGTGCGGGCCCGGGAGTCGACTTTTGGACCGATTTTTAGATTTTGATAAAGATTGAGACTTTATAATCCGGAATAGCCTCTTATGAGTTTTATTTGTGTTTTGAAGTTATTTTGATTAGATTTGAGCCGCCCGGAGGTCATTTTACCCGAGAAGTTCATTTTTTAGTATTGGTCTGTCTTCTTTGAGGTAAGTATCTTGCCTAACCTTGTGTGGGGGATTTTCCCTTAGGATTGAGTCTTCTATGTTGACTGTAGTCCATGTACACGAGGTGACGAGTACGTGCTCGGACTTATTTTTGGAAAGTTGGCCTCTTAGGATTCTCAGGTCCTTACATTCACCGAGTATGAAGTTGTTCTTGATGTGATTAAGTCCCTATTTACTAGTTTCACCTCTACATGGTTTAGTTAGAATTAATTGCTTCAGGATTCACTCTTATTGCCTATTTGACTCTTTTTTGACTTAACTGAAGATTTTACCTCCTCTATTGTCATGCTATCTTTTCATAACTGCTTATCTTTATTTGGAATTAATATTATTTCATCCTATAATTGTTCAGTCTTAATTGAGGTTATGATTATTTTTCCGCTGCTTACCCTTAATTGAATTGTTGAATATCCTTCGTAATTTCCTCAACCTTAAAAGAAGTTTAGATATCCTATATCTTAGTCGACTTGTTTTATTTGGAATTATTTGACTAGTGTTAGCTTCCCTGTTGTCGAGGTGTATATTGTGGGATCGTTACTACACATTAGTTTTCCCTTGTTGAGTTGTTCTCTTTACACCTAGCATTCCAGACTGTGGTTATTCCTTGTGGATTGGTTCTACATTTTCTTGTGATTTAAAAGTTCTTGAGTTGATTTACTTGTCGTACTTTGTATTATTGCCATTGTTGTTGTTGTATTTGCTGTGGTAATGCACGAGGTTTCTGCCGTGCGGTTGTTATCATTGTGATGCACGAGGTTTTTGCCGTGCGGTTGTTGTTATGGGGTTGCAAGAGGTTTCTGTCATGCTATTGTTACTATTGATATTTGCACATGCGGCATGACAAGGTGAGATATATGTATTTGTGGGTTGCGCATGTAGCGAGACAAGGTGGGAACATTGTTATGCACGTGTGGCGAGACAATGCGGGCACTTACTTTATTATTGCACACGTGACAAGATAAGGTGGGTTGTGTCAGGGATTGATTTGTGATGATTTGAGGCCTGGGGGAATTCTTGCTGTTGATATTTGTGAAGTGGTATACATACCTGTGTGAGCTTTATCTTGTGAAAGCTGTGAGAAAATATTCTACGTGATGTCCGTTTTTTTCCTTATACTTATTTGCTGATATGGACTATAGTAGGACACTTGCACAAGCATACGCGTAGTTAAGCAGTTTTACCGGATAAGAGGTGTTCTTGATATTGTTGAGCATAGATGCTCACCCTTGTTTACTTGCCTTCTATGTGAGAATGACTCTATTGGCACGTGAGTTGCCAGTGCGGTTATGAGATGTTTTGAGGGAACAAGATGCCAAGTGTTAGAGTTCAGGTATTGAGACCCGTGCGTTGTGATTTGTCCGAGGTTCGGTACCTCGTGGAGTTGTTGACTAAAACCTGATGTAAAAGCGGTTGTAGTTGCTGAGTTATTACTTATCCCTGTTGTATTTGTGATTTCGTATTTAGGTTGTGTTCCATTCACCTTTCTGTGTCATTTTCATGATATTCTGCGGATACTTGTTGTTTCTTTCCTTATTTCCATCACTGTACTGTGAGCCATATTGCATAGTTTTTATGTGACATTATGCTTATATCTGTTCAGTTTATTAGACCAGTGGGTGTCTTGACTGTTCCTTGTCACTACTCTACCGAGGTTAGTCTTGATACTTATTAGGCATCGTTGTGGCGTGCTCATGCTACTCTTCTGCATATTTTTGTGCAGATGCAGGTACTTGTTCATTAACTAGCTGCGTGGACTGTTGCTGTGGAGACTCAAGGTAAACCTGTTGCTGCGTTCGGAGGCTTCGGAGTCACCTTCAACTTTTCATTTTTGTACTGTTTATTCTTATTTCTGGACAGCTGTATTTAGAAGTTTTCTAGCAAATACTCTGTAGAGCTTATGACTTGTACTACCAGGTTTGGGAATTTTAAGAGATTCTATTTAAATAATATTGTTGTTTTAATTATTGTTAAGCTTACCTAGTCCGTAAGACTAGGTGCCATCACGATACCTAAACGGAGGGAAATATTGGGTCGTGACAGGTAGATGATTTGGATGATGAGATTAATAATGTAATTTTCCTTCTATTTATAGTATGAGTTATGGTTTGAATTTAGCTAGGGTTAGGGTTAGGGTTTCAATGAATCTTTTATACTCCTCAAAGAAGTCTTTACATTTTTCAATGCATCCATTTTGTTTACCCAAGATTCTATTCATGAACTCTTGATCCAACCAGTAGCGAGAATATCTGGTTTGAGAATATTGAACGCTTAATTTCTTTCAATATTAACGGTTGTAACGACCCGGCCGGTCGTTTTGAGAATTAGAGCCCCGATCCCTTAATATCTGCTTTCCCAATATTTGTTTCTGCTTTTGGGATTTGCCGGAGTGTTTGGTTATGGAATTCGAGGAGTTTTGGGACACTTAGTCCCTAGTTGTGAGTTTAAGCCTTAGAGTTTTGGACCGTAGTCGAAACTGTGTGAAGACGGATCCGGAATGGAATTTCGTCGACTCTGTTAGCTCTGTTGAGTATTTTGGGGTTAGGAGCGCGTCCGGAATGTGTTTTGGAGGCCTGTAGTAGATTTAGGCTTGAATTGGCGAAAGTTAGTTTTTCGGCGATTTTGGCCGATAGTGAAAATTTTAATATCGAGCTCGGAATGGAATTCCGAAAGTGGCTGTAGGGTCTAGTGTCTTTTGTGACCTGTGTGCAAAATTTGAGGTCATTCGGACTAGATTTGATGTGGTTCGGCATCGTTTGTAGAATTTGGAAAATTTAAAATTCTTAGGCTTGAATCCGTACTTAATTCATGATTTTGGTGTTGTTCGATGTGGTTTAAAGGCTCAACTAAGTTCGTATGGTGTTTTAGGATTGGTTTGTATGTTTGGTTAAGATCCCGGGGGCCTCGGGTGTGTTTCGGATGCTTAACAGAATGAACTTGGACTTAGAGGAATATTTGACTTGCTGGTTCTGGTGTTTTCGCACCTGCGGTGGGGAGTCCGCAGGTGCAGCCTCGCGTAAGCGAGACTGTGATCACAAGTACACTTTTAGGCCTGGGAGTCAGTGGTCGCAGATGCAACGAGTGAGCCGCAGGAGCGGAGCCACATCCGCGGAAGGGCAGTCACAGATGCGGAGGTGAGAAGGACCCAAGGTTCCGCAGAAGCGGACGTTTGAGTGTAGAAGCGCATCCACAGGTGAGGACTCATGCGCACAGATGCGGAACTAACACAAGTAAGTGGACTTCGCACCTGCGATGGACTATCCGCGGGTGCGTGACCGCAGGTGCGGAAATCGCTAGGCAGAAAAGAGGATTTCGAGGGTTTGAAATTTCATAACAAAAAATTCTATTTAGAGCTCGGTGGGAGACGATTTCTCGAGGGATTTGGAAGGAGAACTATTGGGTAACTAATTCTAACTCTATTTTGATCATAATACATTAATCTATTGTTGTTTTCCTCTTCTAATTAAGGAAATTTAGGGTAGAAGTTTGGAAATGGGGGGAAAGGTTCCCTAATTGATAATCTAAGATTTGAATGGAAATTTGACGTCGGATTTAGATGATTATTTTGTTCGAGTGAACTCGTGAGTGAATGGGTGTTCAAAATTTGTAAGTTTTACCCGATTCCGAGACGTGGGCCCGGGGAGACATTTTGGGTATTTTTCCTAATTTTATGCTTTAGCTTCAAATTAATTAGCTAAATTAGTTACTTGTAGTCATATTTATATTATGCAATTAATTTGAATAGATTCGGGCCATTTGGAATCGGATACTCATGGCAAGAATGTGATATCGAGTTGATTTGAGCGGTTCGAGGTAAGTGGCTTGCATAACCTTGTGTTGGGGACTTTTTCCTTAGTTGATGTGTGGGCGCCGTGTACATGAGGTGACGAGTACGTACATGGGCTATTATTGCAAAAATCTCATTTTTCCTTTCTAAATCATAAATTGTTTTCCCTTATTAAATTGCATTAATACGTTTAGTTGTTTAGCTTAGATTAGAGGAGCATGCTTACGTGTTTTAACTGCCTATCTGACATTCTGTGTGCCATGCTTAGTTAAGTCCCTATTTTCCTTATATGTGTTCAGTATAAAGCGTATAACTCGATAACATACCTGCTATTTCATCTTGCGTTGCATATTTAAATTGGGACTACGGACGTATTCCGGGAGATCCCCTTGTCTTGCATATTTATTTTGGGACTACGAACGTATTCCGGGAGATCCCCCAGCACTGCATATTTACTTTGGGACTACGGACGTATTTCAAGAGATCCCCCAGCACTGCATATTTACTTTGGGACTACGGACGTATTCCGAGAGATCCCCCTGTACTGCATATTCATTTGGAAACTACGGGACGATATTCCGGGGTATTTCCCACTGTGTTTACCTTGTTCTGAGCTGAGGTCTCCCTTAACTGTTAAATGTTTGAGAATTTCTTTAACTGTGTTACCATTTATTTATATCTTTTACTGTTTAATTTATTATGTTTACTCCGGTAGGGCCTTGACCTGACCTCGTCACTACTCGACCGAGGTTGGGCTTGACACTTACTGGGTACCATTGTGGTATACGCATGCTCTTTCCTGCACATGTTTTCGTGTGCAGATCCAGGTGCGAGCTATCAGCCTCGAGGTTAGTGCGTGCTGCTGATTCTAGGAGACTTCAAGGTACTTCTGCTTGCGTCCGTAGATCTTTAGAGTCCCCTTCTACTCCCTCGCCTAGAGAGTTTCTTTATTATTTTCAGACTTTTGTATAGAGCTACATAGATTATAGCAGCTTGTGACTTAGTGACATTCCGGGTCTTGGAAAATTATTTGTATATGTCGAGTGGTACAACTCTTGGCTATTCACAATATGCTGTTTATCTTTAAAATGTTGTGTTTTCTTTATATTATTCGTAATAATAGGCTTACCTAGTCATAAAGATTAGGTTCCATCACGACACCTTGCGGAGGGGCTAATTTGGGTCGTGACAATGATATTTTTTCCAGTAAATATTTTTCCTCTCATAATTTAACCACTGAAATAGTTCTAGTTAGCCTAAAGAATTCAAGAGGTGAGCAACTATCGGGTTTGGTTTGCATAGAGTTAGTTGAATTGTATTTATCTAGTTTGGTTACCGATTATATTCATAACTACAATTTTTTAATCCCCATGTAATAAATATTCACATGCAACCATTTAACTTCTTAATGAAGCATTTATGCTTCTCAACCATTTTAGTAGTGCGTAGGTAGAATTAGGTTGAATTCATTTAAGTCTTCATCTTGAACAATTGATTTTAAAAAAAAAAATTAAAAGTCTTTGAAATTGATTTCATATAGAAGAAATGAAAGTTGTTATAGCAAAGAAGACCAATATGATGAAATGAAATTTGAAAACACCAATAGTTCAACAGAAAATCAAAAGTACAACTAGCATAACTAAATCAACATGAAATAAAAGATAATAAATGGATAGAAAAACACAAAACACATCCTAAAAACTAATCAATTTCAACCGGATTATGATCAAAAGTTCCTTCTCCCTTCACTTGAACATTGAAGTCAACATATAGTGGTGCAACATCAACCAACGTAAATTTGACGACGAAACCTCGCTTGACATAATTGTCCAAAACAAAAAGTTACCAGCATTCTTTGAACCTTCTCCGATCACCAATAGATACAAACCACTCTTTGCCACGATAATGAAGAAGCGCGGTTTCAACTGTTAGGGGAAAATGCTTGTAGATGTTTCTTGGAATATACTGAAAAAGGAAAAAAAAATAATACTATTAAGTTTTCGGAAAATATAAAGCTGAAACAGGAAAAAATATATATACAATAGTGATGCATAACTAGATTGTCGTAGTTTATGTATGAATCAGTCATAACCACTTCAAATATTGGATGACCCACAACAGACCCTGTACATACCCGAATCCGCCGAGAAGGACCTGCTCATCAGGAACATGGAGGAAGAACTCAAGAAACTTACTGATAGAATTCAAAGTGTCGAAAGGGAAAAATGCATTGAGGGTTTGAATTATGAAGATTTGTGTAATCAACCAGATGTAGAACTGCCAGTAGGTTATAAACCTCCTAAATTCAAAATGTTCGACGGGATTGGTGATCCGAAGGTGCACTTGAGAACGTATTGTGACAAGCTTGTAGGAGTTGGCAAGGATGAAAGAATCCGCATGAAGCTGTTCATGAGGAGCCTCACATGAGACGCCCTGTCTTTGTACATCAGTCAGAACCCAAAGAAATGGGTTAATTGGGTGAGCATGGCATCAAATTTCATGGATCAGTTCAGGTTTAACACAGAAAATGCACCAGACGTTTTCTATATTCAGAATCTCAAGAAGACGCCAACGGGAAACTTTCCGCGAGTATGCTACTCGGTGGAGGTCTGAAGCTGCAAAAGTAAGGTCAGCACTGGAAGAAGAACAGATGAATAAGTTCTTCGTCAGAGCTCAGGATCTGCAATACTACGAAAGACTGATGGTTATTGAAAATCATTAATTTTCTGACATCATCAAATTGGGAGAAAGAATAGAAAAAGGGATCAAAAGAGGAATGGTGACAAATTTTGAAGCACTCCAAGCCACAAATAAAGCCTTACAGCCGGGAGGTATCTCCAAGAAGAAAGAAGTAGGTGCGGTGATGGTAGCCCAAGGTCCAAAGTTTCCCCTTACATACCAAACACCCCCACCCACATATCAGCCGTCATCTCCTAGATACCAACAACCTGCCGCCACTTACCATACTTATAACACCCAACCAACATACTACCACTCACCACCAGCCCGCCAAAACTACCAAAAACCTAGACCGAATTTCGACCGCAGACCACCCAGACAATACACCCTAATTGTTGAACCCATAGACCAACTGTACGAGAGACCGAAGGATGCCGGTTATGTCACTCCCATTCCCGTTATTGCTATGGAAAACTCCTCTATGTGGATTAATCCAAATAAGATATGTGCCTATCACTCAGGCATGAATGGTCATATTATTGATGAGTGTCGTACTTTGAAGGATAAGATTTAGATATTAATTGACACCAAAGTCATACAGGCAAAGGAGGCTGCACCCAATGTCCGTAACAATCCTCTCCCGGATCACATGGGTGAAGGGGTAAACGTGATAGAGACCGATGAAGAATGGGACTCAGAGGAGTCAATTAGACTCATTCGAGAAGGGGATAACCCTGAAACATCTCCAGTCACTCTCACACCGATCGTGATACAGACTCAGACACCGATTAAAGTTGAGGTATCCGCACCAACTCCATTTGAGGTTGAGGTAACAACACCTTTCACTGTGATGGTGGCACCCACCCAATATTTTACGTCTAATGCTATACCTTGGGATTATGTTGCGGAAGCAAGAAGGAAAGGAAAGGCAAAAATGGAAGAAACAGGTATAGCACAAGGCATGACCAGAACTGGTAGGATTTATACACCCGAGCATTTGGGAGGAACAAGCAAAGAAGCCGCATGTCATTGAGATTGGCCCAAATGAACTTTGGAGAAAGGTGCAGGCGAGAGAGTACTCTATGGTTGATCATCTGAACAAAGCCCCTGCTCAAATATCCATTTTATCACTGCTGCAAAACTCCGAGGCACATAGGAATGCCTTTATGAAGGTGTTGAATGAAGCTTATGTACCGAATAACATCACCAGTAGAGAGATGGACAACATGGTAGGGCAAGTGTTAGAAAGCCACAAGATCACTTTTCATGAAGACGAGCTGCCACCGGTAGGACTAAGTCACAACAGGGCACTACATATCACAGTGCAGTTTGAGGACAAATTCATTACCATGGTCCTGATAGATGGGGGTTCAAGTCTCAACATATGTCCACTAACTACTTTGAAGAGGTTGGGTAAAGGTCTGCACGAGATACGAGTAGAGAGTATGAATGTGAAAGTATTTGATGGGTCTCAATGGTCCACAATGGGGGAGACCAACCTCAACCTACAGATAGGCCCGACCTGGTTCGATGTTGAGTTTCAAGTATTGGATATATCTGCTACATATAATCTGTTATTGGGGAGACCGGGGATACATGTCGCTGGGGCCGTGGCTTCTACTCTACATCAGGTCGTGAAGTTTGAGTGGAACCATCATGAAGTGATCATCCACGAGGACAGAAGTAATCCCATTTATACCAATCAAACTATTCCGATCGTCGAGAATAGAAGGAAGTTGGGTGGAGAAACATACCATCGCGTAGAGCACGTTAACGGAAATGAAAAATACAAATGGTAGGGCACTAAGATAGAAGGCATATTGGCATGGACATGGTATAAACCAGGCAAGGGTCTCGGTAAGAATCTCCAGGGGATCACCAAACCGATACAGCTAAAGTGTCATGGCATAACTTTTGGGCTTGGGTATGAATACACTTGGCACGAGTATCAGAATTGGTCACCACCGTGGCGTGGTCCTTATTACCCTCTAGAACAACCAGTACCACATTTGAGCCAGTCGTTTCATCAAGCTGACATGATGTGGGGGTCTGAAGAAGATTAAGCTCTAGCTGGCATAAGGAAGCTATTTCTGGATGACAAAGACATGGACTGCAGTGTGATAGTTGAGGAGGAGGAATACCTTAGTATTCAGACAATGGAGAAGGGAGTTGTTCTCAAAAATTTTACTGATGTGCCATCAAGGGCCCGTCTAGTTCCTGGGTAGCCTGGAAGTTTGCATCAATTATTTTTAAAAGCACTTTTATGAGCATCTAAGACATTTTCAATATTTTGTTCTGAACGTATTTTGTTTTGAAATAATTGCTCGAGTCATTGAGCCGTACTTGTTTGACGTTTTCAAGATTTAATTAATGCATTGTTATTTTTAGTATTTATTATTATTCTTTACAGTTTTTTTCTCTACAACATTATTATTACATATCCCGATGAATCTATGACTGTGACATGTAACAAGACAACGCAACATAAGGATAATGATTCATAGGATCTGGAAGAGGATATAATGCACGAGGAAATTGTCAGAGAAGTGGAAAATTTTGAAAACAAGCCCAAGTCCAATTTGGATGAGACTGAAACCGTTAATTTGGGAGACTCTGAAACAATCAAGGAAACTCGTGTAAGCATTCACCTATCGCAGTCAGATAAAGAAGATTACATACGGTTATTGAAAGAGTATGAGGATATTTTTGCATGGTCCTATGATGATATGACCAGTTTGAGTGGCCCATAAACTATCTACCAACCCTATGTGTCCGCCTATAAAGCAGAAGCTCAGAAAGTTCAAACCAGATATGAGTCTGAAAATAAAGGAGGAAGTCACCAAGCAGATCAAAGCCAAGGTTCTCAGAGTGGTTGAATATCCGACCTGGTTGGCTAACATTGTGCTGGTTCCAAAGAAGGATGGGAAGGTCAGAGTATGTGTCGACTATCGGGATTTAAACAGAGCAAGTCCCAAAGATGATTTTCCTTTGCCCAATATACACATACTGATTGACAACTGTGACAAGCATGAACTTCAATCCTTTGTGGATTGCTTCACGGGATATCATCAGATCTGGATAGATGAAGAGGATGTCGAAAAGACATCCTTTATTACACCATGGGGAGTATATTGTTACAAAATGATGTCGTTTGGCCTAAAGAATGCTGGAGCCACCTATATGAAGGCCATGACAACCATTTTCCACGACATGATACATAAGGAGATAGAGGTGTACATGGATAACATCATCATCAAATCCAAGAGAATCATAGATCATATAGCAGATTTGAAGAAATTCTTTGATCGACTTTGAATGTACAACCTGAAATTGAATCCCGCAAAATATGCCTTCGGAGTCCCTGCTGGAAAGGTCAAGGCTATCCAAGATTTGGCACCTTCGAAGAACAAGAAAGATGTGATGAGTTTCTTAGGGCGTCTCAATTATATCAGTCGTTTCATAGCACAATCAACTGTGATCTGTGAACATATTTTCAAAATGTTAAAGAAAGATGCTGCAATAAGTTGGACTTAAGAATTCCAGAAAGCCTTTGACAAGATCAAAGAATATTCATCCAAACCACTTGTTCTGGTCCCACAGGAACCTGAGAGACCTCTGTTACTCTATTTATCTGTACTAGATGAGGCTTTCAGTTGTGTCTTGGGACAACACGACGAGACGGGAAGAAAGAAACATGCCATATACTATCTGATCAAGAAGTTCATACCCTACAAAGCACGATATTCTTTGTTGGAACGCACATGCTGCGCTTTGACATGGATAGTTCAAAGGTTGAGGCACTACTTATGTGCCTACACCACATATCTCATATCAAGGATGGATCCGTTAAAATACATCTTCCAGAAACCCATGCCCACGGGGAAGTTAGCAAAATGGCAGATATTAATAAGTGAGTTCGACATCATCTATGTAACTTAGAAGGCTGTCAAGGGGCAAGCGTTGGCGGATCATTTGGCAGAAAATCCTGTAGAAAGAGAGTACGAACCACTGAAAATGTATTTTCCCAACGAAAAGGGTATCATTCGTATGAGAAGATATCACCGAAACCTATGATGGTTGCAGAATGTTCTTCGATGGAGCGACAAATTTCAAAGGAGTCGGTAATGGAGCAGTTTTAGTATCAAAGACAGGTCAACATATCCAGTATCCGAATAGCTCAGGTTTCCATGTACCAACAATATGGCAGAGTATGAGGCTTGCATCTTGGGACTCAAGTTGGCCATTGACATGAACATTCAGGAATCGCTGGTAATTGGTGACTCAGACCTTTTGGTACATCAGGTTCTAGGAGAATGGGCTACAACGAATATCAAAATACTGCGGTATTTGTACTATGTACAAGAATTGAAGAAGAAATTCACAAAGATAGAGTTCAAACATGTTCTGAGAATCCAGAATGAGTTCGCTGATGCATTGGCCACTCTATATTCCATGATACAACACCCAGACAAGAATTTCATCGACCCTATCCCGATAGGGATTCATAACCATCCAGCTTATTGTGTTCACGATGAAGAAGAAATTGATGGAAATCCATGGTTCCATGACATCAAGGAATATTTGGCAAAAGGTGAATACCCGGAGCATGTAAATCATACTCAGAAATGCACACCTCGAAGATTGTCTAACTTATTCCAAAGCGGAGGGATTCTGTACAGAAGGACTCCAGATCTGGGGTTATTACGGTGTGTCGACGCCAAGGAAGGATCCAAATTGCTCGAAGAAATATATGCCGGAACTTGCGGACCACACATGAACGACTTTGTTTTAGCCAAGAAGATATTAAGGGCAGGATATATTTGGATGACCACGAAAATGGACTGCATCAGGTATGTCCAAAAGTGTCACCAATGCCAAGTACATGCGGATATGATACGAGTGCCACCCAATGAACTCAATGCAACAAGTGCACCTTGGCCTTTCTCTGCTTGGGAGATGGATGTTATCGGTCCAATCGAACCCTCCGCTTCAAATGGGCACAGGTTCATTCTAGTGGCCATAGACTATTTCACAAAATGGGTTGAAGCCGCATCTTACAAGGTTGTAACTAAGAAGGTTGTCATAGATTTCGTCAGGGATCATATTGTCTGTCGATTCGGGGTACCGGAATCAATCATCACCGACAATGCCGCCAACCTTAACAGTGGCTTAATAAGATCCATGTATGAAACCTTTAAGATTAAGCATAAACATTCCACTACATACAGGCCGCAAATGAATAGAGTTGTGGAAGCCGCCAACAAGAACATCAAGAAGATATTGAGGAAGATAGTAGATAATCACAAACAATGGCACGAGAAGTTACCATTTGCTCTACTTGGATATCGTACCACAGTTCGCACATCAATCGGGGCAACTCCCTATTTGTTGGTCTATGGTACTGAAGTTTTTATTCCCGCTGAAGTAGAAATTCCTTCTTTGAGAATCATACAAGAGGCTGAACTCAATGATGCAGAATGGATACGAAGTCGCTATGAAAAACTGGCTCTCATCGACGAGAAAAGAATGAATGCGATATGCCACGGTCAACTTTACCAGAACAGAATGTCCAGAGCTTTCAACAAAAGGGTCAGGCCTAGACAATTCAGGATGAAGCCAAAGGGAAATTTTCACCCAATTGGCAAGGACCTTATATGGTTCACACAGTACTAACATGAGGAGCACTCATACTTGCAGAAATGGATGGAGAAGTTTGGCCAAAACCTATCAACTCAGACACAGTCAAAAGATGTTATGTTTAGATTATTTACATTTCCTCATCTGATGTAACTGAACTATGCTTGACCCGATTCCCGTTTAAGAGGGGATACATAGACAACCATGTGGGTTCGGTCATATCTCAGTAAAATCTTCATTTTTTCTATGGTCAGAAACTGGGGTAGAATTTTGAGGAGGACCCTCAAACTTCTGAAGCAAGTTCAGCCAACTTCGTCATATGCAGGACAGTCAGAAAATTGCTTTTAAACTGGGGCAGAATTTTGAGGAGGACCCTTAAAATTCTAAAACAAAGAAGTCACGATGCCTCTAAAACATGTCACAGTCATTGGTTCATCTAGTTTACTTGATATTGCATATCACTATATTTTTAAAATAACTACATTCATCAGATGCACGCATATTTTCTCGAAAACTTTATTTTTATAAACCGCCAGATGTTACCCGGTATAACTCAAAACAAGATCTCAAGACAGGAGCACAGGCAAAGTAGAAGACAAAAGTGCGAACCAACCTTCCCCCGCAAAACTCACAATATTTCTTTGTATGCGGGCATAATAAGACAATGATATCTGCAGACACATCGAGTCACTACCTTCAAGATAGAAAATTATCTATCACAAGCACCTCCAACTAAGAAATACTCTACTATCACTCATTGTTTTCTTTGCATGAGGCTAAGCCATGCCTTCTCAATTACATAAGGCTAAGCTCTGCCTTCCCTTGCATCGAGACTAAGCACTGTCTCCTTTTCTTGCATGAGGCTAAGCATTGCCTCCCTACTTGCATAAGGCTAAGCTCTACCTTTCCTTGTATTGAGACTAAGCAATGTCTCCTTTTCTTGCATGAGGCTAAGCATTGCCTCCCCAATTGCATAAGGCTAAGCTTTGCCTTCCCTTACATCGAGACTAAGCACTGTCTCCTTTTCTTGCATGAGGCTAAGCATTGCCTCCCCAATTGCATAAGGCTAAGCTTTGCCTTCCCTTACATCGAGACTAAGCACTGTCCTCTCTTCTTGCATGAGGATAAGCATTACCTCCCTAATTTCATAAGGCTAAGCTCGGTCTTTCCTTGTATCGAGACTAAGCAATGTCTCTTTTTTTGCATGAGGCTAAGCATTGCCTCCCTAATTGCATAAGGCTAAGATCTGCCTTTCTTTGTATCGAGACTAAGCATTGTCTCCTTTTCTTGCATGAGGCTAAGCATTACCTCCCCAATTGCATAAGGCAAAGCTCTGCCTTCCCTTACATCGAGACTAAGCATTGTCCCCTCTTCTTGCATGAGACTAAGCATTGCCTCCCTAATTGCATAAGGCTAAGCTCGGCCTTTCCTTCCATCGAGACTAAGCGTTGTCTCCTCTTCTTGAATGAGGATAAGCACTGCCTCCTTAATCGCCTAAGGTTAAGCATTGCCTTGTCCTTTCATAATACCAAATGCTATCCCCACGCTATGTAAAACCTAGCACTATTTTCTATCCGCCCGGGGCTAAGCACTGCCCCAATCTTACACAAAACTAAGCTCTATCTTGTTTTACTTCGCATACGACCGAGCATCATATCTTTGCATCTCATGGGCTGAAAAATCGTCATTTGTCCAAAGGCGTCATAGTCCGAAGGCATCATCCTCATAGATGGAAGCCACCATGCCATGGCCTGAGGATTTCTCAATATTGCACATCATTATTCAATGGCGTCATGGTTTAGAGGCACCATTTTCATGGCCCGAAGACATCATTTCATGGCCTGCGAATCCCTTATCACATGATTCATGGCCCAGGCCGTCATGGTCTAAGGACATCATCCTCACCGTCCAAAGATAACTTTCATGGTCCAAAGGGAATTTGCATCATATTTAAATTCTCGCAATAACCCATATATACTTGCATGCATTGTGTTTTAAGTTTTGCAGGTAATCTAGGAAGTGACCGTTCTCCTAACGGGAACAATTTTCGCTCCAGTTTCCATTCAATATTCGAATCCTGTAATTATTTCAAACGCAACCAACCACCATCAGTTACCCACTTTTACTTGATAACCGTTCAGATACTCATTTTGAGATACATCCATAACTTTTCAAATTCACATTTATGATTTCATGTAAATTCATCTGATATTGTTCTACCCAAAAGAACCCCTTCCAAAACATACGACCATTCCTATAACAATTTCATCGGTTCAATTCACCGATAGATCCAGAACTATACACGGCCTGATTCCCGTAACACCAGGGATATGTAGGCAACTCAGTAACCAGGGTTCGACCCCTATTTTTTCAAATCATATTATCCCTCGTTCAATTCGGTCAAAATCGGTCATCATTTTCTTTACCCGATAATTCTTTCATCATTCCCGGGTAAATAGGGGCAGCTGTTAACACCCAATTTTGCCCTCATATTTTTCAAATACATATATACTTTCAAAATAGTATATTTGCATCATTATTTAGTTTATAAACCTATACAAGCATTTTATATAATTGTTCCATAATTTTTAGAGCTTTAAATTACTTTTTCTTATATTCTAATTATAGACCCAATTCTATAATGGAATTCTACTGGGTTATTGTTGTTGTTGTTGTTGTTGTTATTCTAATTATAGATAAAATGCTTTAAATTATTTTTGTGATGACTTAGTTGCCTAAAATAATTGTTTTGCACCTATAATATATGTTTCAAATATTTTATTTCATTCCATATAATTACATTAGCATTTTTAAGCTATTTATGTAATTTTGCAATAATGGCCTATATTCTACAAATAATTGATTTTATTATATTATTTATGCCAAAGTATCATTTTATATTTATATAAGGTTGAGTTATTATTTTTAAAATATTTTTACAGCATAAATATTACTTTTACCATTTATTAGAAGTTTTAATAATTTATTTTTAATTAATTTTCAAGGGTTTCAAAAGCTGGCCCAAAGCAGGCTAATTTTCGGACCTAATTTTGGCCCAAACCATTAGCCCAACACCCCAATTACCCCAAGCCCAACACCAGTTACCCAATACCCTATACCCGTCCATTAACCAGACCCAGCTCTTTTAAAAAGTTAGCTTTTCTATCTTTTTAATAGCTAGTAGCTTCATGCAACTTCTATTTTAGTTTTGGACATCTTGTAAGCTTTGGACCCATTTTGGGATTTTATTTATATATTAACCACTAGGCAAGTACTGTCGAGTGGTATAGTTGCTTAAAAGAAAAACAAAAGGATCAACGGCCCACAATCAATCCCCTCTTTTTATTATCCTAACCCCTAACCCTAATCCTCATTCCCTCTTGAACCTCCGCACTAAAATCCTCTCCCCTCTTTTCTTGGTCATGTTATTACCGGCGATGATATCAAGGTTGATGGCCAAAAGATTGAAGCTGTGATGACTTGGTACTTTGGCTATGTGAACGTTGCTGGATTTACTGGTCTACTTGACCAGTTGTGTTGTACGCCCAGTCTGGTGATTTCTGTCCACTTTCCTTACTTATTACTCTGAAATTCTAAATTCCCATTCTTAGCCGGCTGAAAGCCAAGGCTACCTAGGTTCTATTGTTGGCCTCCCTAGTGTGAGCACTGCTCGGGATCCAATTGAGGCCCTTGTGCACTCTGACACACTAGGGCTTGGTCCTATTCATTCCTTTAACCTCCAAAACTATCCCTAATACTCTACTTCCCTATCATGTATTATGTTCTATATTGGTTGTTCCAAGTAGTGCAACACTTGGTGTTGTGGCTCATTGAAAGGGATCCGAACTCCCTTATGGATCTGTGATCGTATGGTTCTTTATTGAAGGACTAAAGTATGCTATGCCATAAGTAATGAAGTCCCAATAAGGCTGGGTATCTAGTTATTTTATTTGGGCCTATTATAGGCCTGTCTACTGTTATGTAATATTGTTACTTTATTCATTATTAGGCCTGTAATAATATCCTTTGTATAAACAATTGGGGTTATTAGTAAAGGAAAATGGGGTAGATTTTAATATTTACATGTGATGGGTTGATAACATGCCTATAGGACTTAATAATGTGTTTGTTATATGTGTCGTTCACCCTCTATGTATACTATAGAGATCATGCTATTAGGAGAAGCACACACTCACACTACTTGTCTACTAGCAAAGCATGAGCTTAAATGCTTCAATTATCCTTATTGCTATATGGTTTTAGAAAACATGCCCATAGGAAATAAATATCGTTAGACATTCCTTCAATTTGCATTGCTAGAAATCATGCCTATAGGATTTGGATCATTTCATTTGCTACTGTATCGCACTATTCACTAGAAACCATTCCTATAGGACTAAGTATAACAATAAAATCAGTTCCAAGTGCTAATCGTTAAAGGTCCTGCCTATAGGATACCGCAACTCGCCTTAATAACTGTTAATGATGCCCCTCTCGACATTGTTTATTGTTCACTTAAACCACTATCAAAAGCGTGAGTAATTATGGGTTTCTCCCGATAGATTCCACTGTCTTTACTACATAAATCACTTAGATGCAATATCTACAGGATTAATAACTGGAAATCTGCAATTTCAACAATCAATATGCGACAATTGTACCATCCTGTCTATGGGTGACACTTGGTTTCTGAAACTGCTTGCATGCCTTAACGCCTTGTCACATAGAAATCATGTCTATAGGGATCTAAGTTTTTGATTCTGAACTGCTCAACATACAATTTGTCTTGCGTGCATTTGTTGCTTAAGTGTGGAGGCAAACTTGAGCCTTTACTGCCTATATATGAAGTCCAATGTGTTTTGTATGTCACCTAGTTTTGACATTTCTGAGCAGCCGAAGCAAGGTCTAGAACCATCCAAAGTAAAGGTCCAATACCTCCTGGACCATAGGTATGGGACGGGTAGTGCATGCATAGGGTACAACCTATAATTGAATTAGAACGCTTTTAGGTAACAACTTTAACATAGTAATCGGGTAGCAGAAGATGATAGTTTGTGCCCGCCCCATCTTGAGGGAGATACGAAGTATTATTTATGTTGCACGGGGTGATCCTTTAGGCTAAAAAAAACTTAGGACCCCCCTCCTCTTTATATGTTTTTATTATATCTAAATAGTTGTATCCCTATATTCGCACTAAGATATGTATTAATCATGTTGTAATAAAGTTCTTTGACTTCTGAATTTCATTTATTTACTTGATCACCTAGCTTAATCGTAATCCACCTAATCTTATGTTCGGCCGGGATCCACAGTTGTGGACCTCGAGGAGTGCCTAACACCTTCTATTTGAGGTAACTTGAGCCCTTACCCGATCTTTGGTGGTGTTGAGTAGTCAAATAGAGTTATGTGCATAATAGGTGTCCTAACGCACCTTAAAGATCGTTAGGTGGCGACTCTTCTCCTTTAGAACTCTATCTCCCATTCTAAAAGAAGTTGTCACATGTCGAAGCCCGCTTTTCGCAAGCAAAACGGGGCTCGACAAACCCGGAAAAATGTGCATTCGGGGTCGAGTTAAGTAAATTTCTCGGGTTCATGGTATCTAATAGAGGAATTGATATTAATCCCGACAAGATCAAAGCCATCAATGACATTATGGTGGTAGACAGCGTAAAGGCCGTGCAGAGGTTAACCAGGCGTATGGCCGCTATGGGGCGATTCATCTCGAGGTCCTCCGATAAAGGCCGCCGATGTTTCTTGCTGCTAAAGAAGAAAAATAATTTCACATGGACCTCAGAATGCCAGCAGGCCTTGGAAGAGCTTAAACGATACTTATCGAGCCTACCGATGCTTCACACACCAAGGGTAGAAGGACAACTTTACTTATATTTGGCAGTATCGGAGGTAGCGGTAAGTGGAGTCCTAGTCTGGAAAGAACGAGGTACGTAATATCCCATTTATTATGTCAGCTCGACCTTAGGTGAGGCCGAAACTAGCCCCACCTAGAAAAATTGGCGCTCGCTTTGATAAGCGCCTCTAGGAAACTAAAACCATACTTTCAACGTCACCCCATATGTGTTGTAACAACTTATCCACTTCGAAATATTTTTCATAAACCCGAGCTTTCAGAACGGTGGCCAAATGGGCCATAGAAATCAGCGGGTATGATATCGAATATCGACCCCGAACAGCAATTAAGTCTCAATGTGGTTAAAACCACCCACATGCAATGTGGTTAGGCAATCTATTAGAACTGTGAAATTGACTAACAATGAGGCCGAATATGAGGCCAGATTGCAGGTCTCGAACTAGCCAAATGTGACTCCCTCCTCGTAGTGAATCAGGTTAACGGAACTTTCGAAGTTAGAGAAGACTGAATGAAAAGATACCTAGATAAGTTACAAGTAACTTTGCACCGACTTAAGGAGTAGACTTCGCAACATGTGCCTCGAGATCAGAATAGTGAGGCAGATGCTCTCGCAAACATAGGGTTATCAATCGAGGACAACGAGCTCGATTTAGAGGCCGTCGTGCAACTCATGAGATCAGTAGTCGAAGAAGGTCACGCTGAGATAAATTCCACGAGCTTGACCTGGGATTGGAGAAATAAGTACATCGAGAATTTGAAGACCGGAAAGCTTCCCTCAGATCCGAAAGAATCTAGGGCCCTACACGCGAAGGCAACATGATTCACTTTGACCGAAGATGGAACCATATTTAGAAGAATGTTCAATGGTCTATTAGCGATATGTTTGGGACCGAAGATATGAAAGAGTTTGTTCGAAAATGTGACGAATGTCAAAAGCATGCACCAATGATTTACCAAACCGGGGAACTGCTCTATTCAGTCTTGTCACCATGGCCATTCATGAAGTGGGGAATGGACATCATCGGCCCCCTTCCATTGGCACCAGGTAAAGCTCAATTTATTTTGTGTATGACTGACTATTTTTCTAAGTGGGTTGAAGCGCAGGATTTTGAGAAAGTTAGGGAGAAGGAAGTCATCGACTTCATTTGGTATCATATCATATGTCGATTCAGGATGGCATCCGAAATTATGTGTGATAACGGGAAACAGTTCATCGGCAACAAAGTAACCAAATTTCTTGAAGATCATAAGATCAAAAGAATCCTATCAACACCTTATCATCCTAGCGGGAACGGGAAAGCCGAATCAACCAACAAAACCATCATCTAAAATCTTAAGAAGAGGTTAACTGACGCCAAAGGAAAGTGGAAATAAATTCTACTCGAAGTTCTTTGGGCATATCGCACAACCTCGAAATCTAGTACCGGGGCTACCCCATTCTCATTAGTTTATAGCATCGAAGCTCTAATAGTGGTCGAAGTCGGAGAGCCAAGTATCCGGTTCCGATATGCAACAAAGGAATCAAATAACGAGGCCATGAATATGTGCCTAGGACTATTGGACGAAAGGCGTAAAACGGCCCTCATCCGATTAGCTGCCCAAAAGAAACGAATCGAGAGATACTACAATAGAAGAACTAATCTTCGATATTTTAATGTCGGGGACTTAGTGCTAAGAAAAATCACCCTCAACACCCGAAATCCTAATGAAGGAAAATTGAGTCCGAATTGGGAAGGACCGTACCAAATTCTTGAGGTCACCAGAAAAGGGTCTTGCAAGCTCGGAACAATAAATGGCGAACAACTACCAAGTAATTGGAATATATCTCGCCAAAAACGGTACTACTGCTAAGGTACGCTCTTTTTTCATTCGTTTTCTATTTTTTCAAATTAACACATGCAGGTGGTCGACAAAACATGACGACAGACGTTTTAGCAAACGGCACGAAGTCCTTAGGTATGAAAGCACGTGTTGCACTTTTGTTTCCTCAGACCGAGTTTTGTCCCAAAAGGGTTTTTTCGGCAAGGTTTTTAACGAGGCAACGATGAATTATGCTAACTTATAATCAAGCCCGATTATGAATTGACATCAGAGATCCGTTCGACTTTATCCGAGGTTCCTTTGCAATCAACCTTGAATACTGGTGGGCTATCCTCGGATATGCGTTATCTTCGAATATCAACTCTAGAAAGGAAACTACTTCATAAAGGAAGTATCTCGATAAATAGGATTTATTGTAAGGGTCAAACGGTCAAATCGAACCGTACCCATATAGATTGCTCGAACCCTGTTTTGATCGAGAATAAAGAGAAGTATGTTCCTTACAAACGTCTTATGCTTTAAAATTAGCAGAATTTCTTTTATTTTCCTTCTTTGCAAAGAGCTATGTAATTTCAAATATAAACAAGCCCAAGGGCAATACTTAACCAGAATACGAATGATCTCTCCCTCACTCGGGGACTGCCATCCGACTCAAACAGCCCAAGTCATCGGGTTTCGGGAGCAAAAGACCTAATAGGCAATGCTCCGATTTTGAAAAGTCACGGCTACCCCACTCGGGAACTACTATCCCGGGCAAGCCTAGATAAAATGGAAAAACAAGCCCAATGAGTAACTCCCGAACTAAAAGGCTACGGCCAATTTAACACGACTCGGAGACGTCCGAAATCTGTAACAAATACAGGCCTTCAAAAAATAAAAAAATTCTTTCACAACCGGTTCTAAAGGCTACCCTCGGCAAAATCTCAGACTTAAGATGTTTTCCGGGAAAAACTTTGATAAACATCGAACCTCGATAACGCCTAAACTTAGAAAGAAAATAAAGGCAAGGTTTGACCGAACCCTCGAACACAACCTTATTTTATGCTAGGGCATTTTCGACCTTTGTAAATACAAAAAGTAAAGGAACAATATGAGAGCCGAAAGGACAAGAAAAACCTTATATTTATATGCAAAAGCTTTTTACAACGGGCAAGTCGGCCTAAATTTACAACGACCAAAAAACGGCCTCAAAAAAGAAAAGATAAAAAGTCCTAAGAGGTTTGGTCTTCATCGGGGGTCGTATCTCCGCCCTTGGAATCTTCTCCGTCTTCGGATTCGCTCGAACTCTCGGAGTCTTCCTTAGGGAAGGCTAGCTTCTGGGCCATGGCTTCCTCTACTCTGGCTTTTTCGACCTCATCCATGATATCGAAGCCCTGGGCCTGAAACCCTTCGAGCCTGCCATTTAGCATGTTCGACCATGCCCTTGACCTAAGACTGGTTGACTTCGACATCGACCCTAAACTGAGCCACTTTAGCATCAACTCTTTTGTTAGCCTCGTCCACCTCAGATATGGCTACGGCCACCTCAGATCTGGCCACTTCGAGTTCATCGACCAGACTTGCCATATCAGAAACGGCCAAATCCAACCGATGCTGAAGATCCTTGATCTTCTCGACCTGTACTGAGTCTTTCTCTTTCACAACTTAGAGTTGGGTCTCGGCTGACTCCAGTTGAGCTTGGACAATCTCCTTTTTCGAGGCTAGAATATCCATGTTCTTTTTAAATTCTTCCGCCTCGGCCTGTAGCGCATCAGCCTGCGTTTGGAGCCGTCTAATTCGTTCGAACCTCTATCAGGCCTGCAAAATCGGATCATTAGTAGTTATCTCCAATTCATCTTCACTATCGTGAAGCACTTGAAATACCTGCTCGGCCATCTCGGCAAGCTCATCCCGAGCTATTGCCAAATTTGCCCGAAGCTTCTCACTAAGAAGTTTGTAGGTGTCACTCTTCTCAGAGAGGTTCTGAACCTCAGCCTCATGATCCTCCCGAATTCAGAGGAAAACCTGGTGATGCAACATCGAAGCCTACAAACAAGGAAGAAGATGTTAGAATTATTTACAACTCTAAGTATAAAAGAAACAGTAGAGATACCCTCAAAGTTACCCGATTCAGAGCATGTTGAGCCTCGTTGAAAAGACAAGCGGCTCCTACCGCGTTCATCACGGCTTGATCCTTTTCGGTCACCAAGGACCTAAGGTAATTAGCAATCCCTACGGGGGAAGAGAAAACTCGAGCATCCTCCGGGACTCAGAGCATTATTTTCCGTCTACGATCGGGATTAACACTCGGGGTCGGGAATCGGTCCCCCAGTTTTGGGCTCGATAAAGACCCGATCACGCCCAAACATGATGTTTTCTTCGGTACCGGTAATCCACCAAACCCGATAATATACTCCGAGGCAGTGGACTCGAGCCCTTCCAGAAAGCCATGGATAGCAGTCGACCCTTGAATACCTCATAAGATCGACTTTCCAACATATTAGCCTCACGGATCATAGCATCCGAAATCTGAGGGCATCAAGTAATGTCGACTATCCCGAGCTCGTCCCTCGAGATATCTTCTACTGATCGAGAAGCCTTGCCCCCGGTCTCTCCTTCGACCATCGCAGCTCGGGACGGAATGGCCTCAACTTTTTCTTGTTCAGGAATTATGGCCAGAGCTCCCTTATCGACCTCCGCCGATTCGGAGGATTGTTGTATCACAACATTACCCCGTACATAGGCTACCTCAACTTGTCATTCTTCGGGATTATCCCTTAATCGATGGATCAAGTCCGAAGGCATAATACCGGAGTCCTCCTTTTGCTTGCGAGATTTCTTCGTCGGTTTTTTTCTTTTCCGAGACCGGGGAACTCGGAACCCCTTTTGTCTTCTTCTCTATGACCAGCCGCGGAGCAGGGAATTCTTCATCACCAGACGGGGTCCTCATGGCAACGTCCTTCCCAAGGCCTACAAAGGAAAAAAAAGGGAGTAAGCAAGAGAAGAAGATCAAACGATAACCGTTCTAAGAAAGAAATTTACCGCGACTGCAGGCCTCTCATCGACCCTTTGATAATTCTATCCAAGCATGCTCGGAGTACGGTCTCTGCAGCACCAGACCTTCAACCCATTATTTAAGTTCAAGAATCGGTTCCGGCATCTGGGCCACAGCTGTAACAAACATAGAAAAAGTAGATAAAGAAAATGGAAGTAGAGCCACAAAATTAAACGTTCAAAGGGGGATATTACTCACGATGCATATTCCATTTCTCAGGAAATGACATGTCATCAACGGGATCAGGTCCGAAGTTCTGATTCTAACAAATCGGCCTATCCAACCTCGGTCACGAGTCTCGTCTATGCTCGAGAACGGGGCTTTAGTGGCTCGATGAGCAAGCTTGATTAGCCCTCCTCGATATAGTCGGAGACTGTAAAGGCGTATAAGGTGATCGATGGTGAAAACACACCCCTCGATTTTGCTCGAGAAGAATAAGAGGAGAATCACTATTTTCCAAAAAGAAGAATGGATCTGGCCGAGGGTCACGTCGTATCTCTTGTAAAAGGCGACAATGACAGGGTCTAAGGGACCCAACATGAAAGGATAAGTATAAACACTTAAGAATCCCTCCACGTGGGTAATAATTGATTTTTCATGCGATGGGACTACCACGTGCTTTCCGCCCCAGTTGCATTCCCTTTTTACTTTTTTAAGGATTTTCTCGGTGATTGTACACTAGTACCTCAAGATTGGCTCACATCGGCCCAGTACCGAAGAGGCATTTTTTACCTTAAAGTCGATGACGGTTGAGCACCCTACCGGAACAAATTCCTGAGGGTGAGGCTCCGTCGCATCCTCACCACCGGCGGGTCGTGATGAAGAAGCGGCCTCTTTTTACGGCACTATTTTGGAGGTTTTCGCCATTGATGAATAAGGGAAAAACGAATTAGGATTGTATGCGGTGTGAAAATTATGAAGCAAAGGGATTTTCTGAAGAAGATGCAAGAGTAGAGAAGAAGTTTTGAGTGAAAAGTTTGATTAAGTATGAAAGTTTGGATACTTATAGCCTGGTAATGATAGTTCAGAACTGGTAGTGGCCGACCAACGACTGGCAGGCATTTAATGCCTTGGTAACTGGACCGAAGGGACGTTTGTCACATATGTCATAATCGGGTTCGCCGCTGACGTCGTCACCCACTGAGTCGAAGTTCGGAAATTTATATCGTTTCTCGTCATCTTCTTTCCGAGAAATGAGGAGACTATCTGTATACAGTCAAAACCGAGTTTGTCCTTCATATGACTAATCGAGATTGGAACATGATAGACCAAGATTCGGCCTCATGTAGAATTGAGCCATAACGCGAAGGTGGGTCGCCGAGCTCGTAATCCAGAGACCGATCAAGATCGACATCGGTCTTGATCGAAATCGGTCACGATCGAGATCGACCAAGACCGAGATCAAGCAAGTTAGAGATCAATCAAGATCGAGATTGGCCAAGACCGAGATCGAGCAAGTTAGAGATCGATCAAGATCGAGATCGGCTAAAATTGAGAAGAGCTTATCGAGCCAAAAAAAACAAAAAAATGGAATATCCGCAATTAGGCGAGAATCTCGGCGGAAATCCCGGCGCATATCAAGAAGATGCCAATTAATTAATCTATCATGAGATTCCTTGCTGTATTTAAAAAATGATATTAAGAATAGGACTTCCCTACTATATAGAGGGGGGTCTGATTATTTGTAAGGGGATTCACATTCACATTCAGATTAAGATTCATAGAATACAAAGCAATATACTGATTTTTCTTCTGGTTTTGATATTTAGTCACTTTGTTCTTGTATCAGTTATTCTCCATTCAGTTTGAGAGTGATCAAACTTGAGGGCATAGGCTAATTAATTCATTCGGTTTGCATTCGTTTCTTTTACAGTTAATTTCGATATTCATTTATATATTTTCTCAATTTGTACCAAGTTATACTATGTATCCTTAGAACCGCGTATAAATTCAATTGTTATCCGTTTTTCGGGTAAACATTATGTCTTAAAGGAAGAGCAAAATATATATATATATATATATATATATATATACCATAAAATACTAATCACTAATTCACACACACCACATCAATAAAGACCCTTAAAGGAAGACAGATTAACCAAAATGGATTAGTCATTAACTTAGTATGTTATTCAAAATCTATGGTGCACTATATAGGAAACTAGTAGTAATAGTAACAATGAAATAACTCCTCCACTTTTTTGATGAAAGAGATAGTTTGTTTTCTTAGCTTTCTGCCCGGTGTTTAGTATTCATTTCAGTGCCTCCACTAATTCAAATTTGTGTCATTTAAAACTCATTAAAGGGGAGCGCTCTCTATCAAAAAAAAATATATTTTTCGAGTTAAATTAATGATGAAGGGATTCCATTAATCCTCTCACAACTCTTGATGGCACGGAAGAGATAATATTATTAAAATAGTAATTAACCTACAAAACTAAATAAATCAATGGATTGAAATCAGCCCAAACAAGTCTGTCCCATTTCAGTTTCATCCTTTGTTTTTCCGAATCTCTCTCTTTTCTATTCATTGGCTTTCGTTCCTTAATCAAACATTTCTCTCTTAAAAAAACAATTTGTGAAAATTTCAAAGAGATTTCTCATCACAATAACTGGAAAAAAAAAGATATTAATAATATTTAATCTATACAAAAGAAGAAGAGAACCTGATGGGGTTCAAAAAATGCTTCTTCTTGTTTCTCTTCTTCCTTCTTGTTGGTTTGGCTTCCCCTTCTCCATTCTACATCAAAAGTAATTCCCCCATTTTTATTTTTATTTCTATGTTCTTGTTATTTATATTCAAATTGCAACATTAACAAAAAAAATTGATCTTGTTTTTCTTTTTTCTATTTAAAATTTCCTTTGTATTGGAGCAGATGACGTGCTTGAGGCTCGCGTACAAACGGGGCGTGCCCTTCTTCAGCAACAAGGAAGTTAGTATTCTTTAATCCCTCCTATTATTTTATTCTCTTCTTTTTAGTGAACTTTTAAATATTCTCAATTCAATTAATTTCAAGAATTGATGTAATTTAGGCTTACCTTCTTTGGCAGTTTTTTCTTAAAAAATAACGTACCTTTTGTTTTCTTGAAACCTCCAAAAAATGTAACCACCGAGACAATTTGAGTCATTTCTCAAAGATTATTGGTTCTTACCGGATATGCGAACAAAGTCACACATTAGTAGCTGAAAAGATTGGGAGTCTACATATAAGGTGTAGAGATTTTTTAATAGTATAAGGTTTTTTGGGAAACACCGTGCGAGTTTGGCTCAAAGCGGACAATATCACACCATATTAAAAGTATTTTTGGACTAATTAAGCCCAACATTGGTATAAGAGCACATGTTCGACGGGA
>AWOL01S0001125.1:63295-127303 GCA_000715115.1 Nicotiana otophora | reverse complement strand
ATATATATATATATATATATATATATATACCATAAAATACTAATCACTAATTCACACACACCACATCAATAAAGACCCTTAAAGGAAGACAGATTAACCAAAATGGATTAGTCATTAACTTAGTATGTTATTCAAAATCTATGGTGCACTATATAGGAAACTAGTAGTAATAGTAACAATGAAATAACTCCTCCACTTTTTTGATGAAAGAGATAGTTTGTTTTCTTAGCTTTCTGCCCGGTGTTTAGTATTCATTTCAGTGCCTCCACTAATTCAAATTTGTGTCATTTAAAACTCATTAAAGGGGAGCGCTCTCTATCAAAAAAAAATATATTTTTCGAGTTAAATTAATGATGAAGGGATTCCATTAATCCTCTCACAACTCTTGATGGCACGGAAGAGATAATATTATTAAAATAGTAATTAACCTACAAAACTAAATAAATCAATGGATTGAAATCAGCCCAAACAAGTCTGTCCCATTTCAGTTTCATCCTTTGTTTTTCCGAATCTCTCTCTTTTCTATTCATTGGCTTTCGTTCCTTAATCAAACATTTCTCTCTTAAAAAAACAATTTGTGAAAATTTCAAAGAGATTTCTCATCACAATAACTGGAAAAAAAAAGATATTAATAATATTTAATCTATACAAAAGAAGAAGAGAACCTGATGGGGTTCAAAAAATGCTTCTTCTTGTTTCTCTTCTTCCTTCTTGTTGGTTTGGCTTCCCCTTCTCCATTCTACATCAAAAGTAATTCCCCCATTTTTATTTTTATTTCTATGTTCTTGTTATTTATATTCAAATTGCAACATTAACAAAAAAAATTGATCTTGTTTTTCTTTTTTCTATTTAAAATTTCCTTTGTATTGGAGCAGATGACGTGCTTGAGGCTCGCGTACAAACGGGGCGTGCCCTTCTTCAGCAACAAGGAAGTTAGTATTCTTTAATCCCTCCTATTATTTTATTCTCTTCTTTTTAGTGAACTTTTAAATATTCTCAATTCAATTAATTTCAAGAATTGATGTAATTTAGGCTTACCTTCTTTGGCAGTTTTTTCTTAAAAAATAACGTACCTTTTGTTTTCTTGAAACCTCCAAAAAATGTAACCACCGAGACAATTTGAGTCATTTCTCAAAGATTATTGGTTCTTACCGGATATGCGAACAAAGTCACACATTAGTAGCTGAAAAGATTGGGAGTCTACATATAAGGTGTAGAGATTTTTTAATAGTATAAGGTTTTTTGGGAAACACCGTGCGAGTTTGGCTCAAAGCGGACAATATCACACCATATTAAAAGTATTTTTGGACTAATTAAGCCCAACATTGGTATAAGAGCACATGTTCGACGGGACGAGTATGACGATAGCAGAGTTATGGCGTGGAGCGTGATTACATGGGCCACGTGGAACTTAATTTGAGGGAAAAATTAGACTTGCCCCAAAACAGATAATATCACACTATGCTAAAAGTATATTTGGGTTGGTTTAGTCCAAAAGTTCTAATAAACGTTTAGTTTATATTACAATACAAGCTTGACATTTAGTCAAAAGGGTGTGTTGTGCTACATTTGGGAGATTTGGCATGGCATGACAACTAGGTTCAACAATTGGCATAAAAAAGCCAACGTTTTAGGATTTGACATATGGTAGCCTAAAGTCATTCTCTCTCTTCTAATAGTTCAACCACAATCCTAAAAATAAGCTCCATCAAAATTATTTTCCTTAAAAATAACCAAAAAAAAAAAAAAATCTCTCTCTCTCTTCTCATAGCAACCATCATCCTAGAAATTAGGTTCCATTTCCTTAAAATGTATCCGAAAAAACTCTCAAATATTTTTTAATTATTATTTTAGTTTTTTAGCTGTATATCCAAATATATAACACATTAATAATTATATTATTTTTATATCACAGTGTATAATATAATAATAATGTGTATATCAAAAAAGTATATTAAAATTTTATTTTCCTTCTTTGTATAACACATTTCCAATTAAAAACTCAAGTTCAAGACGACTCCACATGTGTATCCCCTATTGTATCCCGTATATATCTCTATGTCCATCAGTGATACCTCATGTATCTCCTGTATCTGTGTATATCCATAAAAATTTGTGTTATATATACGATATACAGTAGGATATACATGGGCGTCCATAAATAAATTGTGTTGTATACACGATATACAAAGTGATATACACAGACGTCCTTAAAAACGCGTGTGTGATATACACTGATGTACACGATATACAATGTGATATACACATGTCGCAGTTGGATTTTTAGGTCTGATTTTTTACTTGAAAGCAGCCTAAATCACTTCTAATCTTGCTCAAATTTTGTATATAGCCTCTTTTAGGTATTTTTAACTAATTTCAATCACACCAACTCGTTCAATCCAACCAAAGAAAAGAAGAGAGAAGAAAAACAAAGTTGAAATATATATTTTCACTCTTAGTTTTGCTTCTAATTTTCTCTGATATGAGATCAACCTTACCTTTTCATCCCACTGATGTTTTTGCATAATTTGCAAGAATATTTGCTAAACTATGAGAGCGAAAGAAAAGAGATAGAAGAAGAAATATAAGGAAAGAAATGAAGAGGGTATCAGTGAACAAGAAGAGAAAAGAGCGGTAAAGAGACGGGGTGAAGCAGACAGTTTGGGGCCAATTGTTTGAGAGAGAATATATAAGAAAATACGTTTTTTAGGATTTGGCTATATAATGTCAATTATTTGGTCTATCTTTGCCAAACCTAATATAAGGCTAAAAATATTGCCAATTCCTTGTTATGTGTTGTCATAGGATGCCAATTTTTCCTGCATTTGGTAGGTTAAAATGGATCTAATCAATAAATGAGTTGAATCATAACGGTTCAATGTTTGCTTTAGTCAAAATGGAGGGGAAAGTGCACAAATAGCCACTAATTAGAGATGTCTTTATTATTTAGCAATTATTTTAAATGTATTTACTCTCTAGCCAGTGCTTAATATATTTTTACCCGCTCGGACAAAAATACCCATGTGCTAGACATGGGTGCTGTGTAAATATTAAGGACATGGTGTCCTTAACTTCATGAGTGTTGAGTAAATATTAAGGACAAAGTGTATTGTATTTGCAACTTCTGTTGTTAAACTTTAGGACATCATGTCCTTAACTTCATATGTACAGTGTAAATGTTAAGGACATGATGTCCTTAATTTCATGTGTACAATATAAAAGTTAAGGACATAATGTCCTTAACTTGTATTTGCAACTTCTATTGTTAAACTTTAGGGCATCATGTCCTTAACTTCATATGTGCAGTGTAAATGTTAAGGGCATGGTGTCCTTAACTTCATGTGTGCAATGTAAATGTTAAGGACATAATATCCTTAACTTGTATTTGCACCTTCTGTTGTTGAACTTTAGGACATCATGTCCTTAACTTCATATGTGCAGTATAAATGTTAAGGACATGGTGTCCTTAACTTCATGTGTGCATTGTAAATGTTAAGAAAATAGTGTCTTTAACTTTATGAGTATTGTGTAAATATTAAAGATATGGTTTCATTAACTTCATGAGTGATGTGTCAATATTAAAGACATGGTGTGTCCTTAATATTTACAAAACACTCATGAAATTAAGGACACCATGTCCTTAATATTTACACATCACTCATGATTAAAGGGTAAAAATGACCTTTCGTATCAATTTTAATAGAGTAGTGGCTATTTTTGCTCAATATTAAAAATACTGGCTAAAACGTAAATACCACTTAAAAAAGTGACTATACCACGCCATTCTCTCCAAAATGGGCGGGGCAATTTGGGCTTTTGTAGATCATACGTCATAACTCAACTAGTTCAACTCAAAAGTAGTTTTGGGCAAATATTATTTTTATATCGCGATCGAAACTATTTATATTCGGTAGCTGCAAAAGTGTATAAAATTTATATGTTTTTTGTATATAACATACAAAATTAAAAAATATACAAAAAATATATATTTCGGCTATTATTTTGAGAGCGGTTATATAATGTCATTTTCCTATCTGTTTTTGTTTGTTTGTTTATTGCTTTGTAATTTGCTTAACCACCAAACTAAACTAGTGTGATGTAGACAACCTATACTACTGTAAGCATTAGTGGCCGTATTCAATAGCTGCTTTAGTCAAAATGGACCGGCCAATTTGGCTTAAATCACACATCATAGGTCATAACACAATCCGTCCAACTAAAAATTAATTTTCCTTTAATTTGTTTGTTTATTCTTCTATAATTTGCTTAGCTACCAAATTAAACTAGTGTTCTAACTTCCATTTTTTTTTTCATTTTTCTTTTCCTAAAAGATTGTCCTGTTGATTTTGAGAAGGAGAATTACACCATTGTAACAAGCCAATGCAAAGGACCTCACTACAATGAAACAATATGTTGCAATGCATTCAAGCAATTAGCCTGCAACCATATGGATGAATTAAATGATGTGCAAAATGGATGTGCAACAATTATGTTTAATTACATTAATCTATATGGGAAATATCCACCTGGTCTTTTTGCCAATATGTGTAAGGAGGACAAAAAAGGTTTAAATTGCGATAATATCATTCCTCCTGAAGGAAATAAACCTGAGGAACAAAAGAGCCATTCTGCTAAAGGTAGTAAATCCTCTGTGGTACTAATGCTAATTGCTAGCATTTTAATTATACTGTTTAACATTTGAAGGATCTTTTTTTTTTCTTTTTTTGTTGGTCTTAGTAATTCTTTCATATACTATGCTGTTGAGATGTACATTCAATCCCTATAGTTGGGATTTGTAATTCTTTATTTACACATTCCGTGGAGTCTTAATATTTCTTTTTCTATATTGAAAACTTTCCCTTCTATATATTGCTCAATGGTGATGTCGGGCTAGCTTACATATAGATATTAGGGCGGATATAGGGGGTAGAAGGGATTAAATCCCTTCTTTATAAATTATATTGTGTATATAAGGTTAATTTCTTTTTATCTTGTATTTTGGCGATGAATTTCCTTGGCTTTTTTGTGTTTTTTCTTATTTTTACTTTTTGAATGCTTTTGGTGAAAGTTTTACCTCTTTCACTTGTTCATACATCGATATTTCATTGGTACCTCCTATCTTTCATCAGTAGAAGTACCGAATAGCTCGGGCCGCCAACGTTTAATTAGATAGGAAGAAAATCACCTAGCCTTTAATTTTTTTCTCTTTCTGTCTATTGCTCTTATGAGAGTTTTCTTTTATACATTATTTTCTAAGGGGAGGAAAGCAAAAGACTAGAGTCAAATGGGCGAGTTGGGCTAATTTTGTGCGGGTTAAAATGGATTGAGTTAATAAATTGATCTGCCCAAAAGTTACTTGGGCTGAGATGGACTATGTCAAGATGAGCTAAAATTTGGGTCATAAATCAATTCGTAAAAATTGCATGGGGCGCCCTATTTGGTCGCCCCTTTTTAATTTATACCCATTTTATTTTTCCGTTTGCATCCGTACCTTTTTTTTTTGTTTGTTAAAAACGTTTTAAAAAGATGATTTTGCCCTTCTTTAATAAAAGACTATTGACAAAACTGTAGACTGTAGGGCAAAACGTCAGCATTATTTGGTATGAAGTTTTAGCAAATGAACTAAATAATTTAAGCATGCATTAGAAAAAACTAATTAGAAAATTACATACTGCAAGATAAAAACTTAAGCATGTTTAGTCTGAAGTTTTAGCAAATGAACTAAACAATTTCAGCTTGTTTAGACTGAAGTTTCGGATAAAACTCATGACAAAACTGTAGACTGTATGACAAAGCTTCAGCATGTTTTGGTATGAAGTTTTAACAAATGAATTAAATAACTTCAGCATGCATTAACAAAAACTCATTAGAAAATTACATACTGCAAGACAAAAAACTTAAGCATGTTTACTCTGAAGTTTTAGCAAATGAACTAAATAACTTAAGCATGTTTAGTCTGAAGTTTTAGCAAATGAACTAAAAAACTTAAGCATGTTTAGTCTAAAGTTTTAGAAAATGAACTAAATAACTTAAGCATGTTTAGTCTGAAGTTGTAGCAAATGAACTAAAAAATTTAAGCATGTTTAGTCTGAAGTTTTAGCAAATGAACTAAAAACACATAAGCATGTTTAGTCTAAAGTTTTAGCAAATGAACTAAATAACTTCAGCATGCATTAGCAAAAATTCATTAGAAAATTACATACTGCAAGACAAAAACTTAAGCATATTTAGTATGAAGTTTTAGCAAATGAACTAAATAACTTAAACAT
The DNA here is from genome assembly GCA_000715115.1 of Nicotiana otophora. Classification (NCBI taxonomy): domain Eukaryota; kingdom Viridiplantae; phylum Streptophyta; class Magnoliopsida; order Solanales; family Solanaceae; genus Nicotiana; species Nicotiana otophora. Next base: position 121,034 of record AWOL01S0001125.1, on the reverse strand, counting down.
GTTTAGTCTGAAGTTTTAGCAAATGAACTAAATAACTTAAGCATGTTTAGACTGAAGTTTTTGCAAATGAACTAAATAACTTAAGCACGTTTAGTGTGAAGTTTTAGCAAATGAACTAAAAAACTTAAGCATGTTTAGTCTAAAGTTTTAGCAACTGAACTAAATAACTTCAGCATGCATTAGCAAAACTTATTAGAAAATTACATACTGCAAGACAAAAACTTAAGCATGTGTAGTCTGAAGTTTTAACAAATGAACTAAATAACTTAAGCATGTTTAGTCTGAAGTTTTATCAAATGAATTAAATAACTTAAGCATGTTTAATCTGAAGTTTTAGCAAATGAACTAAATAACTTAAACATGTTTAGTCTGAAGTTTTAGCAAACGAACTAAAAAACTTAAGCATGTTTAATATGAAATTTTAGCAAATGAACTAAATAACTTAAACATGTTTAGTCTGAAGTTTTAGCAAACGAACTAAAAAACTTAAGCATGTTTAATATGAAATTTTAGCAAATGAACTAAATAACTTAAACATGTTTAGTCTGAAGTTTTAGCAAACGAACTAAAAAACTTAAGCATGTTTAATATGAAATTTTAGCAAATGAACTAAATAACTTAAACATGTTTAGTCTGAAGTTTTAGCAAACGAACTAAAAAACTTAAGCATGTTTAATATGAAATTTTAGCAAATGAACTAAATAACTTCAGCATGTTTAAACTAAAATTTCGGATAAAACTCATGACTAAACTGTATACTGCAGGATAAAGAACTTCAGCATGCATTAGCATGAAGTTTTAGCTTCAATGTGAAACAAATTCATGTTATATTAACATGAAGTTTTAACTTCAACATGAAACAACTTCATGCTACATTAGCATGAAGTTTTAGCTTCAATGTGAAACAAATTCATGTTATATTAACATGAAGTTTTAACTTCAACATGAAACAACTTCATGCTACATTAGCATGAAGTTTTAGCTTCAAGGTGAAATAACTTCATGCAAGTGTGATTCTGAAGGTGAATCTCGACAAGTTTATGATTTTTTGATAAAGCTGTTGATAGAAGAGGAGAAGATCTTTTTTCACGAATGAGGTTGCAGATCACGCGATTAATGCGTGATGCAGGTTTTATATCTTTTTCAGGGGTGTAATTGTCATATTATTACGGATTTTTTGCCAGCTGGCTACCAAATCAATAAATTTTAAAAATAGGGTACAGGCTAAAAGTTGGCACAAATATAGGGTACGACTGCAAATCTCCTGCTCAATTCGCCCAACTGTTACCAAGCTTCATATAATGTGTGTTGTTTTCTTATAAATTGTTTAATTATCAAATAAGATTTTTTTCTTATATTATGGTCATATATAATATATAAAAAATGAATTATTTTAAAAATATTTTAGCAAATTTACTCATGGTGCTAAAGATCAACCTAAATTTAGATGGGCTGAGATGGGTTGAGTCAAGATGGGGTGAGTTCAACATATAAGCGGGTCAATGACCGACCCTACCTTGAATAAATTGAGCGTGTTAAATGAGTTTGGGCTCAAATTACTACCCATACAAAAGTCGTAAGGTCCAGTGATGACCTTATATGTTATCTTCAATTTTAAACATTTATTTTTGTATTCTGAGACCTCGAATAGCACCCTTCAGCATCCCTCGACTTGCGGGCATAGTCCATAAATTTTTTCGTACTTATTTGTGTGAAAAATTGATTAAAATGTGAAATGGAGCTTCAAAACTTATTTGAGTTGAGTTCGGTCAACATTTTAAGAAAACGGACCCGGATCAGTATTTTGATAGTTCCGATAGGTACGTATCGTGATTTGAGACTTGGGCGTATATCCAGAATCGAATTCGGAGATCCCTACCTCGAATTATCGGCATTTAACGAAAACTAGAAATCTAAAGGCTAAAGATTTCTAAAGTTTGACTGTGAATTTGACTTTATCGATATCGGACTCGGATTGAGATTCCGAGATTTGGAATAGCTCTCTGTTATGTCATTTATGTCTTGTGTGCCAAATTAAAAATCATTACGGATTCATTTAATATGTTTCGGCACGAGTTTTGTAATGTGAAAAAGTTTGAAACTCATAAGTCCGAATTGAGGTGTGAATTGTAATTTCGACGTTATTTGACATGATTTGAGATCCCGAGTAAGTTCGTATGATGTTTTAGGACTTGCTGGTATATTTGGTTGAGGTCCCGAGGGCCTCGGGTGAATTTCAGATGGTTGACGGAATTTAATTTGGATATTCTAGAATATTTCGACGTCGAGTTTTCAAGAATAAGTGGTATTAAATTAAGAAAATGAGCTTCAAATTCAGTTTTAATTGAAGCATTAGACCCGTATTGAAATTTTGGATCCATGACAAAAAGAATCATTGAATTCGGACATCGTATGAGAGAGTTATGTCTATTTTTATGTCGGAAAATATTTCCCGTTGTCGTCAGCGTCCAGGGTAGCGTGGGGTGCTATCCCTGGCACTGGGACTTCTAAAGTTCTGGAAACGGCACCACAGGCAGCGCTCCACGCCACCTGTGGCGCCACGAACATAAAACCCCCATAAAATGGGGAGTTTTGCCATTTTTACTCATTTTTGAGTTTTGAGTCTTAGATTTAGGCGATTCCAAAGGGGGTTTTCACGAATTCGACTTGGGTAAGTGTTCTCTATCCGCAAGTGATTGTATTTCATAAATTCATGTCAATATTCATCATTTATTTTGGATTTAGATGGAAGAAATTGGGATTTTTATAAAAGTTTTCAAAAATAAAAATTTAGGATTTGAAAGACAATCCGATGTCGGAATTCGATAATTTTTATATGGTTGGATTCGTATCGGAACGAGTGTTCTAATTTCATGAGTGTTTTTGAGATTCGAGACGTGTGTCCCACTTTCGATTTTTAAAATAAATTTTGAATTTTAGTCCGAAAAATTAGTAAATTCATATGGAATTAATTCCTACGATTCGTGTTGAGTATATTGAATTTTTTGTGACTGGATTTGAAGCTTTCGGACACGAATTCGTGAGGCAAAGGTTTATTGGAATCTTGAAATTAGTTTTGAAGCAAGGTAAGTGTCGTGGTTAACCTTGACTTGAGAAAATAGAACCCTTGAATTATTTGTTATGTGAAATGCATGTGAACGACGTATATGCCAGGTGACGAGTATCTTACGTCGTCAAGCTAATTGTTTGCATAATTATTTTAAAATTATAAATTATTTTAAATTATGAATTAATTATTATATTAATTATTTCTCTCATATTCCTTGCTCAATATTATGCCTTGAATCCATGCTATAATTGTTACATACTTATTTGATTTATGTGACTTAATTGCTACTTGACATTTAGCATACTAATTATTAAATTGCATATTTCCTCCTTAATTTGTACAAGTAATTGCTACTTGTCATCACTTACTTCTAAATAAATCATAATTATTGTATGCATGTTGTCTTATAATTTCATATTAATTGTTGCATTTATTGGAGTAATTTCTTTTATAAGAATTGGTAAATTATATTATTTGAGGAGCGGGTTGCACGCCGTAACAGAGATGAAAGTAAATATATTGGAGGAGCGGGTTGCACGCTGCAATATAATTGATTGAAATGAATATATTGGAGGAGCGGGTTGCGCGCCACAATAGAATTGATTGAAAAGATATATCGAGGATCGGGTTGCACGCCTCAACAGGATTAAATAAAAATGAATATATTGTGGGATCGGGTTGCACGCCGCAACGGAATTAAACATGAATATATTGTGGGATCGGGTTGCACGCCTCAATGGAAACTCATTGAAATAATAATTGGTTATGATTGCCGAGTTGGCTTCAACTGTTGAAATGAGTTACCTGTTTTATTTCTATTATTGTTATTATTATTATTATTGCGTACATGTTAATGTAAGTAACCTGCTTTAGTCTCGTCACTACTTCGTCGAGGTTAGGCTCGGCACTTACTGGGTACATGTGGTCGGTTGTACTCATACTACACTCTGCACTTCTTGTGCAGATACCGGAGCTGGTCACAATGGCGTACAATAGATTTGCTTGGATTCAGCTATTCGCAGGAGACTTGAGGTATATGTCACGACCCAATTTCACCTATAGGTCATGATGGCGCCCAACACTATAGCTAGGCAAGCCAACTAATAAATTAAACATATATCGATAAAATTTAAATCCAAAAAAAATAATAAGACACCAAATTCTACCAATGTGTATGCCAAAACCTGGTATCACAAGTGTATGAGCATCTAGTAGATTATACAAAAATTCAAATACTATCTGAAATGAAAATAGACAGAATTAAAAATACAACAAGAGGCACGGGTAGCTGCAGGACGGCTCAGAAAGGCAGCTCACCACTACGCCTCTGGATAACGAGGATGTGCTATGATAGGTCCTCCACTAGTATCTGTCTCAGATCCTGCACAAAAAGTGCAGCAAGTATAGCATGAGTACGTAAACAACGTGTACCCAGTAAGTATCAAGCCTAATCTCGAAGTGGTAGAGACGAAATGGCCGACTTTGACCTCACTAAGGGTCAACAATAATAAATGGAATAAATTATAATTATTCAAATCAGCATGATTCACAAAGTTAACAATACTTTTATTCATTTAGCAGAAATAATAAAAATCCTTCAAATGCAACAATTTCCAATCTATTAATTAAATCCTTTAATTTCAATAAAACTTCCAATTTATCAAATAGCTATACAAGCTGAAATTCAATTTCAATAAATTTCCAATTTATCAAATAACTTTACAAGCTGTAATAAACTGTCCAAGTATCGTGAAACGTTTTTTATTATCATGCACGATTTTCTGCTGAGGTCGTACGGCCCGATCCAGAGTTTCGTGTACACTGCCAAGGGACATGCGGCACGATCCATAGATGCATCTATCCTGCTGAGGCGTTCGGTCCGCTCCACAAGAAAGGAGGATATTTTTTTATGTACCTCCGGAATGAGAGTATATTTGTTATAAGATAAATTCAGGAGAAAGAATAATTTCTCTTAACAATTAATTAATTTAAACAGAAAAATCAAGTATATGAGATTTCCATCCTTTAATATTTTTATCTAACAATTCACAATATATATATTAATTAAACAAAAAATATAATTTACACAAGTAATTCATGCTTTGAGTCCTAAACTACCCGGACTTTAGCATTAATAGTAGCTACGCATAGACTCTCGTCACCTCGTGCGTACGTAGCCCCCACAATTAGCAACAATTATTTAAATTTAATCACCTATGAGGTAATTTTCCCCTCATAAGATTAGACAAGAGACTTACCTCGTCTTGCTCCAATTTAATCCACTAAAAGGCTTTTTTCACGATTATCCAACTCTGTCTGGCAAGAATCTAGCCAAAATAATTCGATACAATCACTAAAAGTTATAGGAATCAATTCTATAAGAAAATACTATATTTCTAATAAAGATTCTGAAATTAATTAAAAATTTGTCCATGGGGCCCACATCTCGGAATCCGGCAAAAGTTACAAAATTCGACAACCCATTGAATTACGAATCTAACCATACCAGTTTCACTCAAATCCGATTCCGAAATCTCAAAAAATCGTTTCTATAAGATTTCTAAAAATTTCCCAAATTTCAATCTCAAAACACTAATTAAATGATGAGAACAATGATATATTTGTGTTTATAGACCAAATCCAAGTTAGAATCACTTACCCCAATGTCTTTTCCTTGAAAATCTATCAAACATCGCCTCTGCTCAAGCTTCAATTTGTTAAAAATGGCGAATGAGACGAATGCCCTCTTTTATAATTCTTCCCGGGCAGTCCTCGATCATGGCCTCGATCATGGGTCTCGATCTTGGGCCTCGATCTTGGGCTCGATCTTGCAGCAGAAAGGAAAAATTGCAGTAGCTGTTTTAAGTCCAACTTTTGATCCGTCAACCAACCGAAACTCACCTGAGGCTCTCGGGACCTCAACCAAATATACCAACAAGTCCTAAAATATCATACGAGCTTATTTGAAACCTCAAATCACATAAAACGACGCTAAAACCACGAATTATGCTCCCATTCAAGTTTAATGAAACTTAAAATTTCCAACTTCTACATTCGATGTCGAAACCTATCGAATCAACTCCAATTGACTTCAAAGTTTGCACACAAGTCATAAATGACATAATGAAGCTATGAAAATTTTCGGAACTGGATTCCGACTCCGGTATCAAAACGTCAACTCCCCGGTCAAACTTCCAAACTTAAATTCTTATTTTTAGCCACTTCAAGCCTAATTTAACTACAGACTTCTAAATACAATACCGAACACGCTCCTAAGTCCAAATTTACCATACAGAACTATTAGAATCATCAAAATTCTATTCCGGGGTTATTTGCACATAATTCGACATCCGGTCACTATTTGAACTTAAACTTTTAATTTTTCATCAAAATTCCATATCTCGGGCTAGGGACCTCGAAATTTGATTCTGGGCATACGCCCAAGTCCCAAATCACTGATCCGAGTCCATTTACTCAAAATGTTGATCAAAGTCAACTCAATTGAGTTTTAAAGCTCTAATTCACATTTTAATCCATTTTTCACATAAAAACTTTTTGAAAAATTTTACGGATTATGCACGCAAATCGAGGAATAATAAATAGTACTTTATAAGATTTAGAACGCAGAATTAATTATTAAATTTAAAGATGACATTTTGGGTCATCTTAGTATAACTGTATGGCGTTCGTAGTTCTGAAGTCCCCTTCCACTTTATCGTAGCTTTGTATTTCTTTCAGACAGCTTCATTTTATTCAAACCTTTATTTGTATTATTCTAGTAGCTCGTGCACTTGTGACACCAGGTATGGGATAGTATTTAGACATCGCTATTATTATGGATTATTCACCCTATTTCAGACTTTATTTCCGCATTTGTTTCTTTGTTATTAATTAATTTAAAATTATTTAAAAATTGCTAATATTATTGTAACATTGGCTTGCCAAGCAAGTGAAATGTTAGGCGCCATCACGGTCCCGAAGGTGGGAATTTCGGGTTGTGACAAGTTGGTATCAAAGCACTAGGTTACATAGGCCTCACGAGTCATGAGCAAGCTTAGTAGAGTCTGAAGGATTGGTACGGAGACGTCTGTACTTATCTTTCAGAGGCTATGGAGTTTAGGAATAGTTTCACTTCTATTCTACTTTGTCGTGCGATTTTATTCTATCATTAACGATTGAACTCTTCTATTCTTGTCCTCTCAGAGATGGCGAGAACACGCACAACGTCTATAGCCGGACAGGAGCCAGAGCCCCTAGTGACAGCTACGACTATGGGCAGAGGCCAAAGCCGAGGTCGAGCCAGAGGCCGAGGTAGAGGCATAGCTCAATCTAGAGCTCGAGCAGCAACAACTGTTATAGAACCTCAGGTAGATTTAGAAGCGGAGGTTCCAGCTCAGACGGTACTTGTTGGACCAGTTCAGGTTCCAGAAGGATTCATAGCTACTCCATTTCTTCAGGGCGCTCTAGTCTGTTTGTGAGTCTTATGGAGGGTGTGGCCTAAAATGATACATTTCCAGTGGCACCAGCCATCTCACATGCTGGGGGAGGATCACAAACACCCACTACTCTCACTCCGGGGCAGACAACTCCCCAGTATCAGGATCCAGTAGCCCATCCAGTTGGGGTTGTTTAACCAGTTATTGCAGCACATGCCAGTAATAGGCCTGCTTTGTCTTCTGAGGCTTTGTTGAGGTTGGACAAGTTTACTAAGCTATTTCAAGTCCATTGCAGTGGTACACCTTCTGAGGACCCACAGGATTTTCTTGACCACTACTATGAAGTATTGCAGAACATGGGGATAGGCAAAAGCAATTGGGTTGATTTTGTTGTGTTTCAAATGACTGGTTCCGCCAAGAGGTGGTGGAAAGATTATGTATTTACTAGACCAGTTAGTTTTCCTGCACTTACCTGGGAGCCGTTCTTGCAGCTATTTCTGAAGAAGTTCCTTCCTATCACACTGAGGGAGAATTACCGCAAATAGTTTGAGCGTGTCCATCAGGGCAGTATGTTAGTCACTCAGTTTAAGACCTATTTTGTGGATCTAGCCCATCATGCTCTTCTTCTGCTTCCTACCGAGAGAGAGAGGGTGAGGAGGTTCATTGATGGACTCGTTCAACCTGTCAAGCTACATATGGTCAAAGATACCGGGAGTGAGATTTCTTTTCAGACGGCTGCTAGTGTCGCCAGGCAGATCGAGATGGTTATTTCATAGGAGAGAGGGCCAGTGTCAGATAAGAGGCCCCGTCATTCCGATAATTCCATAGGCGCCTCATCTGAAGGCAGGAGTACTTATGGTAAGGGTCATCCTCCCAGGCCATTTTATTCAGAACTTATGACTTCTCACGGTGCTTCAGGGAGTCAAGATCCATATGTTCCTTACCCTGGACAACCAACATTCAGTGCACATTCAGCTCATATTAGTGCACCAACACTCCAGAGTCACTATGGCGGCTATCCGAGCTGTTCGGATCAGCTTCAACTTCAGCAACCACGACAACAGGATGGGTGTTATGAGTGTGGGAACATTGGTCACATCAGGAGGTATTGCCCTAGGTTGTTGAGCAACAGATCTCAACAGAATGCTCGTGCCATCATACCGGCACTGGTTGCTCCACCACCCGCCCGACCAGCTAGGGGCAAGGGTCAAACAGCTAGAGGTAGAGGTTAGGTTGTTAGAGGTGGAGGCCAGCCAGTTAGGGTCCGTCCCAGAGATACAGCTCCGAGTGGTGGGGCCCAGCACCGATTTTATGATTTTCTAGCTAGGCCTGAGGCCGAGTCATCCAATGTCGTGTTCACGGGTATTGTTCCAGTTTTCCATAGAGATGCTTCAGTTTTATTTGATCCAAGATCTACTTATTCCTATATGTCCTCCTACTTTGCTTCATATTTGGTTGTGCTTCGTGATTCTCTGAGTGTTTCTGTGTGTGTGTCCACACCGGTGGGAGATTCTATTATCGTAAATCATGTCTATCATTCGTGTGTGGTTACTATCGGGAGTCTTGAGACAAGCATAGATCTTCTACTTCTTGATATGGTAGATTTTGATGTCATCTTGGGTATAAATTCGTTGTTACCTTATCATGCTATATTGGATTGTCACGCCAAAACGGTGACCTTAGCCATGTCGGGGTTACCTCGAATAGAGTGGAAAGGGACCCTTGGCCATTCCACCAGCAAGGTTATCTCTTACGTGAAAGCTCGGCATATGGTCGAGAAGGGGTGTCTAGCTTATTTGGCTTATATTTGCGATCCGAGTGAGAATATTACTTATATGGATTCAGTCCCAGTTGTCCGTGAGTTTCCAGATGTATTTCCTGCGGATTTGCCGGGGATGCCACCCGACAGAGATATTGACTTCTGTATTGAATTGGCTCCGGGCACCCAACCCATTTCTATTCCACCATACTGTATGGACCTGTTAGAACTAAAGGAATTGAAGGAGCAGTTACAAGATTTGCTTGACCAGGGATTTATTAGACCTAGCGTCTCGCCCTGGGGTGCTCCAGTGTAACAAGGCTACTATCAAGAACAAGTATCCATTGCCAAGAATTGATGACCTATTCGATCAGCTTCAGGGTGCCAAGGTGTTTTCAAAGATCGATTTGAGGTCTGGTTACCATCAGTTGAAGATTAGGGCATCCGATGTTCCTAAGACAGCTTTGCGGACTTGGTATGGGCATTATAAATTCCTAGTGATGTCATTTGGGCTGACAAATACTCCAGCAACATTTATGGATTTGATGAACCGGGTATTCAAGCCCTATTTGAATTTGTTTGTGGTGGTATTCATTGATGATATCTTGATTTACTCCGGCAGTCGAGAGAAATATGAGCAGCATCTTCGGATTGTGCTTCAAACTTTGAAGAATAATCAGTTATATGCAAAATTTTCAAAACACGAATTTTGGTTAGACTCAGTTGCCTTTTGGGGGCATGTTGTATCGGCAAAAGGCATAAAAGTGGATCCTAAGAAGATTGAGGCAATTCAGAATTAGCATAGACCTGCTTCATCTACAGAGATCCGGAGTTTCCTGGGGTTAGCAGGTTACTACCGCCGATTCGTGGAGGGGTTTTCATCCATAGCATATGACCAAATTGACCCAGAAGGGTGCCCCATTCAGATGGTCAGACGAGTGTGAGTTGAGCTTTTAGAAGCTCAAGACTGCTTTGACTATGACGCCAATATTGGTATTCCCTACAGGTTCAGGATCTTATATGGTGTATTGTGATGCATCTCGCATTGGGCTTGGTGCAGTATTAATGCAAGATGACAGAGTGATTGCATATGCGTCACGACAGTTGAAGGTTCATGAGAATAATTACCATGTTCATGACTTAGAATTGGCAGACATTGTTCATGCGCTGGAGATTTGGAGGCATTACCTTTACGGTGTCTCGTATGCGGTATTCACTGATCATCGTAGTCTACAGTATCTGTTCAAATAAAAAGATCTCAATTTGAGGCAGAGAAGATGGTTGGAGCTGTTGAAAGACTATGATATTACCATTTTGTATCACCCCAGAAAGGCCAATGTGGTGGTTGATGCTTTGAGCAGAAAGGCTGTGAGTATGGGCAGCCTTGCGTATATTCTGATTGGTGAGAGGTCATTAGCTGCAGATGTGTAGACTTTGGCTAATGAGTTCGTAAGGTTAGATGTTTCAGAGTCTAGTCAGATCCTAGCTTGCACATTCGCTCGATCTTCCTTGTATGAGCGTGTCAGAGAGCGACGACATGATGATCCTCATTTTCTTGTCCTTAAGGACACGGTGCGGCACGGTGGTGCCAAGCATGTTGCCGTGGGAGATGATGGATTTTTGCGGATGCAGGGTCATATTTGTGAGCCTAGTGTAGATGGACTTCGTGAATTAATTCTTGAAGAAGCCCACAACTCCCGGTATTCTATTCATCCGGGTGCCGCCAAAATGTATCAAGATTTGCGAAAATATTATTGGTGGAAGAGAATGAAGAATTATATAGTTGCATATGTAGCTCAGTGTCTAAATTGTCAGCAAGTCAAGTACGAGCATCAGAGACCTTGTGGTTTACTTCAGAAGTTAGAAATTCCTGAGTGGAAGTGGGAGCGTATCACTATGGATTTTGTTGTTGGACTCCCGCGGACTCAGAGAAAGTTCAATGAAGTATGGGTGATTGTGGACAGGTTGACTAAGTCAGCACATTTCATTCCAGTAGCAGTTACCTATTCTTCAGAGTGGTTAGCAGAGATGTACATTTGCGAGATTATCCGCCTTCACGGTGTGCCCGTGTATATCATTTATGATCGAGGTACGCAGTTCACCTCGCACTTATGTAGGGTTGTACAGCATGAGTTGGGCACACAGGTTAAGTTGAGTACAGCATTGCATCCTCAGATGGACGGACAATCCGAGTGCACTATTCATATATTGGAAGATATGCTTCGCACTTGTGTTATAGACTTTGGAGGTTCTTGGAATCAGTTCTTGCCACTTGCGGAATTTGCCTTTAATAATAGCTACCAGTCGAACATTCATATGGCTCCGTATGAAGCATTATACGGGAGGCGATGTCGTTCGCCAGTTGGCTAGTTTGAACCAGGAGAGGCTCGATTGTTGGGTACCGATTTGAAAGGGTGGTTGAAGTAGCCTACAGGCTTACGCTACCACCTAGTTTATCAGTAGTTCATCGAGTGTTCCATGTATCCATGCTCGAGAAATACCATGGTGATCTGTCCCATGTATTAGATTTCAGCTCAGTCCAATTGGACAAAGATTTGACTTATGAGGAGGAGCTGGTAGCTATTCTAGCCCGGCATGTCTGACAGTTAAGGACTATGAGTTATCCTTCAGTTCGAGAGCAATGAAGAGGTCAGTCGATTGAGGCAACTACCTGGGATTTCGAGTCGGACATGCAGAGTAGATATCCACACTTTTTCACCAGCTCGGGTAATTTTCTAATCCCGTTAGAAGACGAATATTTGTTTTGGAGGTGGAGAATGTGATAACCCAATATGTTATCCTTAATTTTAAACATTTATTTCTATATTTTGAGACCCCGAATAGTACCTTTCAGCATCCCTCGACTTGCGGGCGCAATCCGTAAATTTTTTCGGAATTGTTTTGTGTGAAAAAGTGATTAAAATATGAAATGGAGCTTCAAAACTCATTTGAGTTGACTTTGGTCAACGTTTTGAGCAAACGGACCTGGAACAGTATTTTAATAGTTCCGGTAAGTCTGTATCATGATTTGGGACTTGGCGTATGCCCGGAATCGAATTTGGAGGTACCTACCTCGAATTATCGGTATTTAACAGAAACTAGAAATCTAAAGACTAAAGATTTCTAAAGTTTGACTGTGAATTTGACTTTATAGATATCGGACTCGCATTGAGATTTCGAGAGTTGGAATAGCCCGTTATGTCATTTATAACTTGTGAGCCAAATTTGAAATCATTCCGGATTCATTTAATATGTTTCAGGATAATGTGAAAAAGTTTGAAACTGATAAGTCCGAATTGAGGTGTGAATTATAATTTTGACAATATTTGATGTGATTTGAGACCCTGAGTAAGTTCGTATGATGTTTTAGAACTTGTTGGTATATTTGATTGAGGTCCCGAGGGCCTCGGGTGGATTTCAGATGGTTGACAGAATTTAATTTGGATATTCTAGAATATGTCGACGTCGTTTATTCAAGAATAAGTGATATCACATTAAGAAAATGAGCTCCAAATTAAATTTTGATTGAAGCATTAGATCCGTATTGAAAATTCTGATCCATAGCAAGAAGAATCATTGAATTCGGACATCGTATGAAAGAGTTATGCCCATTTTCATGTCGGGAGATATTTTCCATCGTCGTCAGTGTCCAGGGTAGCGTGGGGCGCTATCCCTGGCGCTGGGACTTCTGAAGTTCTGGAAACATCATCACAGGCAGCGCCCCATTCCACCTGTGGCGCCACGGACATAGAACCCCCATAAAACGGGGAGTTTTGCTATTTTTACTCATTTTTGAGTTTTGAGTCTCGGATCTGGGCGATTCTGATGCTAGGCTATAATTCCGTATTTTAGTCGCTTATTTCACTCTAATTTACTTCACTTTACTTATGTTGAGCTTTAATTAGGCGTGTTTTGCACTTATTGTATGTTTTATGCCTTGTATGAGTGATTTCGAGCTATGTAGATGTTGTGGCATGAATGCATGCTATTTTTGAGTTTTAAAGTTTGAGTAAAAGCCCAAGGATTAAGTCGGGATCGAGTTCGGGGATAACGGATAATAGTGGAATGAAATGAAGAATCGAGTAGGTATATTGCGCAGTGTCCAGTAAAATGCACATAACTATTTGCTTGGAACTCCGTTTGGGCTCCACAATATATCGTTGGAAAGCTATTTAAATGGGATACAACTTTCATGTTTACACTTTCCCAAATTCCCAACTTATACAACTCAAGTGCGCGACCAAGTGAGCAATCACACACTGGGCACTTGGGGCAGAATGGTGTGCAAAGTGCGCGACCAGGTGCGCGGTCGTGCATGTCCTGTCCGGGAAAAGCTCTATTTCGCTAAGAAAGGGTAGTTTCATCCGGGATTTGTTTTGGGGAGGATTAAATACCCCAAAACACCATTTTGACACACTTTTGACATACCTTAGACCTAGGGAAGCTTAGGAGAAGAAGGAGAAGCAAGAGCACAAGGATTTTATCCTTCCTTCCTCACTCAAATCCGGGTTTGGATTGTATTTATGTTTTCCTCTATTTTTATTTCATTGTGAAGAACTCCTCCATGTCTACGGTGTAGAACCTTTTGGGTTTTGATGGATTTGGTGTATTAATGGTTGTTTGTAGATTATAACTCTATTTATATGTATTTGAATCGTTTTTGGAAGATTTAATTGTTGCATCTATGTTCACTTGTTCTTGTAATCGAGAGAGGCATAACTTGTGATTAGGGGTGTATATAGGTCGGGTTGGTTCGGATTTTCTAATTACCAAACCAAACCAATTGTATTGGGTTATTAAATCTAAATATCAAACCAAACCAATAAAAGTCAGATTTTTTAATCTCGGATTTTCTCGGGTTTTTTGGGTTTTCGGATTTTTTCGGATTTATTTTCATAAAGTCTTCATAGCACAAAACGTAAAATTTGTGCTCCAAATATTTCTTTAATCCTAGTAAGACAGAACTATATAAGGTATTTGTTAATAAAATAACATAAATATGAGATGAGTCACGGCATTGTACTAAAGTATTCAATAATAAAGACAATAAAATTGCATAAAATAAAAATTATTAATAAGCCATAATAAAAATAAATATAATTTAAAATTACAACTAATAAGTACTATTATTTACATGAATGACCACTAAAAGAAAAATAAGTTATATATTTTATCTAAACCATGAAAACACTAAAAAATAGATATCCAACACTATTTTCATTCATAGTACAATTGAATTGAATGTTTTATTAGCATTGGTATTGGTTTGATTTTTGTTTAGGATTTATTTAAGTTACTAACATTTATGGAGAATAAAACTTATTGGAGCATTTAAAGATTATAAGCCAAGCTTGAAATAATACGTTAAAAGATAAAACTATGAAAAAGCTTAAGAAATATTTATAAACTACACTACAATAAATATTTTTGTGTATTAAATATATTTAAAATTTCTATACATAAAATGTCGGGTTGGTTTGGTTTCGGTTTGACTTTTATTAGTTAAAACCAAACCAAACCAAATATGGTCGGGTTTTGTTTTCCAACACCAAACCAAATCAAACCAAACCATAGTCAGATTTGTTTTCTCAGTTTGACTCGGATTATCGGGTTGGTGCGGTTTGTCGTTTCATTTGTACACCCCTACTTGTGATATATTTGTACTATATTGTTGGTTGAGTTCATAGATTCTTTTAAGTAATCGAAATAGGCTAGTTAAATCCTTGATTAAACTTAGTTAGGAGGATAATCGAAAGAGGTTCTCCTAAAGACCAATCCATTACGAATTCTTGCATAGATTCACCGAGCGTAAATTGGTTCATATTGTGAGGTTGAGACTTAATTGAGAGAGGAGTTTCTACTAAACAATTGTACTGATAATTAAGTGAATTCGAGAGACTCACTTGAACATTAGTAGTGAATTATCTAGAGTTAGATCCCGAACAATTATCTTGCACCTATCCTATCAACCCATATTTTCTCCCATTTATAACTTCCTTGCTTACCTTTGTTGAGATTGTCATTAGTCAATAGTTTAGGTTCTTATTTAGTTTCAATTCTTAATTGTATAAATCTCCATTATTGATCCTCCTGGATAGCAATCGAGCTACGAACTACGAGAATATTGTTTAAATCCAATTCCCGTGGAGATGATAATTATACTATACTATCTTTGACTAGCGAGCACAATTTAAGTGTGTGTTTTGCGCTCGTCAGATTCCAAAGGAATTTTTTACGCATTAGACATGGGTAAGTGTTCTCTATCCGCAAGTGATTGTATTTCATAAATCCATGTCAATATTCATCATTTATTTCGGATTTAGATGGAAGAAATTGGGATTTTTGTAAAACTTTTCAAAAACAAAAATTTAGGATTTGAAAGACAATCCGATGTCGGAATTCGATAAATTTTGTATGGTTGGACTCATATCGGAACGGGTATTCGGATTTCATGAGTTTTTTATGGATTCGATATGTGGGTCCCACTATCAATTTTTAAAATAAATTTCGGATTTTAATCCGAAAAATTAGTAAATTTATATGGAAATAATTCCTACGATTCGTGTTGAGTATATTGAATTGTTTGTGACTAGATTTGAAGCTTGTCGTGCCCTATTTTCTCGCAAAAGTGTGCTTCGACGTGTGACAACTCTTTTAAATGGAAGATATAGTGTTAAGGAGAAGAGTCGCCACCTAACGGGTTTTAAGGTGCGTGAGGACACCTATTATCCAGATAACTCCGTTTGACTAGTCAACGCCACCAAAGATCGGGTAAGGACTCAAATTACCTCAAAGAGAAGGTGTTAGGCACTCTTTGAGGTTCACAACTATGGGTCCCGGCCGAAATTAAGACTATGTGGATTATAATTAGGCGAGATGATCAAATAAACAAAGAGAATAAAAGGTCAAAGAGTTTTATTATAACACAATGAGAATTGGTACAAATCTTAAGGACTACAAGGATACAACTATAACAGTCTATATTAGATGACTAAATGTATAAAGGAAGGGGGGTGTCCTAAGTTTTTTTAGCCTAAAGGATCACCCCGTGCAACATAAATAATATTTTACAACTCCTTTTAGATAGGAGTTGCTCATATATTCAGCGGGTACAGACTATCATCTCCTACTACCCAATTACTATGTTGAAGTTGTTTAACTAGAGCGTTCTAATTCAATTCTAGGTCGCGTCCTATGCGTGCACTACTCGTCCCATGCCTATGGTCCAGGAGGCCTTTGACATACTATTTGGGTGGTTCTAGACTTTACTTAGGTTGCTCAAAAGATGATGAAACTAGGTGACATTCAAAACAAATAAGATTTCATGCAAAGACAGTTAAAGACCCAAGTTAGTCTCCACACATAAACAACGAATGCACGCAGGCAGATTAGGCGGCATACAGTTTCAGAGTTAAGACGCATTAGAGCCGTTAAGTCATATAAGCATGATTTCTATAATTCTGATTTTCAAGCGTACATGCAGTGCTGTTGTTTGAGAACAACGAATTTGCAGATTATCGGTATTATAAATCCTATAGGCATGATCTCTAAATTGTTTGCGCAATAAGGTAATAAAATCGTTTGAAAGCTTAAAATCCGCGTTTGATTTTATTAGCATACATTCTAGGCAAGTAATAGTATCCTATAGGCAGGATTTCTAAGAGTTGGCAATTGAAACTGATTCTATAATACTTCATCCCTATAGGCATGTTTTCTAGGCGAGCAATATAATGGAAACATCAATAACAGTAGCTAATTAATCAATTAAGGCCCTATAGACATGATATCTAGATAAGGATCATAAGTCCATATAATCCTACAAGCATGTTATCTAGTAAATACACTGCAGTTGCACAAATTGAAGGAGTGGACACCTGATTCCTATAGGAATGTTATCTAATAACGCATGACAGTAAACACGGGAACATGCAAAGTACTTAAACCCATGCATCTGATAGTAAAACAGGTTAAGTGAGTATGTGATTTACTATAGGCATGATTTCTACTAATTCACAATACATGAAAACATATAGCAAATCTGGCATGTTGTTTAGAGTAACAAAGAGATCACATAGACTCTATAGGCATGTTTTATACCCTTTTATGCAAATATCAGAACATACCCGTTTTCTAAAATCCAACATAGAAGTGCAAGATATAGTGAAGAACACATATTAGCCTAACGCAAACTAAGAACAAACTGGAATCTACCACATGTACTAAAATGCATTTAACTATCAAAGAATACAGAATGATAGGGGAGTATCAAAACAGTGCAGCATCAAGGATTCACAACTAACAAAGGAACTAAATCATGCTCACAGAATTTTAAACGTCCTTAATATCTAGAACACATAGAGATATACAGAAGGAAAATATTGAATATTGCAAGAGTTAAAGGCACTAACCAGTTGCAAAATTAGACGGTAAAAAAAATAAGGATTTTAGAATACTGGTAGCAAGAACCCCAAATCTCTGATGCTTCAGAGTTTACAAGAGCCTCGTAAGGGCCCCAAGCAGTGCTTGCACAGGGGGAGGTTGATAATATTATGGCCTTGGCTTTCAGCCGACCAAAGAGCCAAGGGTTTCAAAGAAGATGAACGAATGAGAAAGGTATATTGAGTGCAATAGGAGTGAAAACTTCGGTCTTTCAAAAGGGATTAGGAAGGGATTTATATAGTAGCAAAATTAAATACACAAACAAGAAAACATCATCAGTTAAACACAAGAAAGGAAAGAATATCACATACAATAAAAAATCAGTAAAGAAAAAGGAAAATCTCAAACCCTAGTTGGGTCCAATGGCCTTGAATCGAACCAATAATGCAAGAATCGTTCATTGCAGCGTGTATATAGACAAAAGATTGTCCAGATCTTCACCAAATCAAGATAAATCGGTCCCATTTTGAGAAATGTTCTTGCCAAAAATAGGACAAGAACTAAGTAACACCATGGACACGCGTATAGTAGCATAATATCACAAAGTAGGTAAGTAAATCATGGATTAATTCCATGTTTAAGTTGGAATCGGAGAAGATAGGGGATATGGCAGCTAGGGTTTATCAGAGGTGGGTGGATAGATAAGAGAATAGAGGCAGCTATAGGTGAGAAATAAGGATTAGGGTTTGTGGGTTGGGTTAATTAACAAAGGGGAATGAACAAGGGCCGTTGATCTTGAGAGATCAACGGACACGATTAAAAATTGAACGGGGCGGGTCATGGAGATAGGTACCAACCGGGTTTAGTAAAAGGTTGTTTGGCTTAGGCTAGGGGCTATTTTTTGTTTAAGTAACTATACCACTCGGCAGCACTTGCCTAGTGGCTAATATATAAATAAAATCCCAAAATGGGTCCAAAGCGTACAAGATGTCCAAACCAAAATAGAAGTTGCATGAAGCTACTAGCTATTAAAAGATAGAAAAGCCAAAATCCAATGAACTAGCTATTACAACATGATAAGTTGAATGCTTCCTTCTCCTATTAGTGTATGTGAATCCAATTGTCATTGGCAAATACCAAGCAGTACCTATCAAGCTCTCACCAGGCACTAGGGTATACTGTCCATAGGCTAAAATATATTCCAAACATCTCCACCACAGAGTTGAAGTCAGCATAGTCTTCCAAGTGTAGCTACTATATGATCTCCATATGCAGTGGACTGATTTTGTCCAAGTATTAATCATGTGCTCACTCATCAAAATTAATGTGTAGAAGAGGAGCCTGGCTTTAGGCAGGCTTTGCAAGGCAAAAGCCAAGCTTGAGCTGGCTTTAGGCAGGATTTTCAGGTCAAAAGCCAGGTTTGAGTTGGCTTTAGGCAGGCTTTGCAAGGCAAAAGCCAGGCATGAGCTGGCTTTAGCTAGGATTTGTAAGGCAAAAGCCAGGCATGAGCTGGATTTAGGCTGGCTTTGCAAGGCAAAAGCCAGGAATGAGCTGGCGTTAAGCAGGCTTTGCAACGCAAAGGCCAGGCTTTGAAATTGTGCCTTTTTGTGATCTTGTAAGCTCAGATCCTTCCCTACTATAACCTTTAATGTAGACATCATTCTAAACATTACTAAACCATCCTCTTATTGAGCATGAAATCATGCTAATACCACTGAGAAATATTTCAACAATCTCCAAATGAGACATATCAGAAGTAGGATATATTGTACCATCCCACACCTGCTTATCGCATTTTTTCTGTACACTATCGAATCACCCCCAGAATGAGCATGGGACCATGATAATACCATTGGAAAGTACCTTGATAACATACTAAATGAGACAAAGAAATATGCAGGTTTGTGCAGAGTCCAATCTTGTGAAGCCATCAGTCTGGGGTTCTTCTCTTTGCTATCCTAACCCTAAGGTTAGGTGATTGAGATTTGTCTAGATTGATCAACCTCCTCCCTGCACTAGGCAGTTCAGAGAGAACATAATGTTAATTATAAAATATGTCACTGAGTTGCCTTCTCTGAACACATGTTAAAAGATCACATTGAAGTTGTCCTTCATCTCTATAATTTTCTTCACATCTTGTGCAATTACCCAAGGAGGATCCCATTCCCCTTCTATCGCCTTCTTCATCATCAATCAATCAGTCTTCAGTATGAAAGGGTGAAGATCATGCTCCACACAATATTCCAACCCTTGAAGAATAGCCTTAGCTTTAGCTACCACATTAGTTGTCACTCCCAGGTCTACTGCCCTAGCATACACCACATCACCTTCATCATCCCTCATACAAAATCCTAGGGAGCTAGGTCCAGGATTTCCCTTTGAAGCTCCATCAGTATTACATTTGTACCAACCATGAAAAGGAAGCTGCCATATTACTCTTGTAGTGATCAATATATAGATTTATATCCTTCAAAGTATTGAATCATGTCTGGCCATAACAATGGAATATTAGGGATCCAAGCATACCTCACCCTTGCCAGTTGATGCAANATCATCCCTCACACAAAAGCCTAGGGAGCTAGGTCCAGGATTGCCCTTTGAAGCTCCATCAGTATTACATTTGTACCAACCATGACAAGGAAGCTGCCATGTTACTCTTGTAGTGATCAATATAGGTTTATATCCTTCAAAGTATTGAATCATGTCTGGCCATAACAATGGAATATTAGGGATCCAAGCATACCTCACCCTTGCCAGTTGATGCAATGTCCTATTTATCTCATGAATCACCCTATTTGTGGACACTAAACCACCATGTTTACCTGCATTTCTTCTCTTCCAAAGCTCCCAAGTGATGATAGCTAGTACTGCTTGAAATAGTGGCTTTAATTTTGGACAACAGTGAGCATACCACCAATGCCTTATAATCTGCTTTAATTGAATCAATTGCACAGAAATTCCAGCAGCCCCCATGAACAAGTTCCATACCTTATAGGTAGTAGGACTTGTGACAAATATATGCTCAATGGATTCCTTTTGGGGCTGCTGGCAACACCAACACCTAGACATCACCATTTGCCCTGGCCTCCTCCACATGTCATCGGTGGCTATTTGCTGCCTCCACAATCTCCACAAGAAGAAGGATATCTTAAATGGCAAACCTTTAATCCATATTAACTTGAATTCCTAATTAGGATCTGCCCTATGCCTTAATATTTGCCAAGCACTGCTAACACTGAACTTGCCTGAAGGAGTTGGCATCCAATATGTCCTATCCCAATATCCCTCACTGCCTTTATAATGCACATTTAGCCTTATATGTTCTGCAATTTCCTCATTAAAAGTTTGATCTAGCAGCTGATCATCCCATGTTTCCCCTTGACACAGTTCTGCCACCTCCTGAAGATCTTCATTGATTGGAAAGGCTTCCGGTAATATATGATAAAGTACACCCAATCCAGTCCAATTTTCATGCCAAATATTAGTTGTTCCACTCTTCAATTCCCATACGATCTCATTCTTACCTAGCATTCAGCATTTGTCTCCAAACATGAGACCCTCCCCTAAAATGCACCACTGTTGGTAGCTCCTTCTTGCAATACTTATTCCACACGAAATTAGACCACAAAGATTTTGTGGTCCTAAACCTATATCATAGTTTAGCAAACAGTGCCCTTGAGACATTATTTAAGGACCTAAAACCTAGGCCCCCTTCCTCTTTAGGAAGGCAAAGATTTTGCCATGAAGCCCAGTGTCTGCTTCTCCCTTCTTCCTTTGTTCTCCAAAAGAACCTAGCAAAAGTCTTATGTAGATGCCCCAGGATGCTATTTGGTGGATCAAGGCCTGATAACATGTGAACTGGCATACTTTACAATATACTAGAAATGAGTGTTGCCTTTCCTCCAAATGACAACAACTTTCCTTTCCAATAATGCAACTTAGCCTTCACCTTATTGATAAGATCCTCATAATAGTCCTTCATCCTTTTAGTGTAAAAAATAGGACACCCTAGATATGTGAAGGGGAATTTACCCCTTGCAAATTCTCTAATAGCTCCAACTGCCTAAAATAATCCATTAGCAACCTTTGAATGCATGTAGTATGAACTCTTATCTTTGTTGATCATCTGACCTGATATCTTCTCATAGTTCCCCAACACTGCCATAATCTTTCTCAAAGAGGGAGGATGAGCAGATGCAAAGATTATTGTATCATCAGCATATGCCAAGTGGTTTAAAGGATCAGACCACTTAGGCATTCCAAATCCCACAAATGACTTGTCTTCAAAGAGCTTATTCAAAGACCTAAAAAGTACCTCAACTGACAGAATGAACAATGCTGGAGATAGGGGATCCCCTTATTTCACACCCCTTTGTCGACTTAAAAAACCCCGAGGACTGCCCATTCACCTATACTGAATACCAATTATTTGACATCAGGTTCCACACCATGTTGATGTAGTGTTCAGAAAATCCCATCTTCCTTAGCACATGCAATAAGTACTTCCATGAAACCCTATCATAGGCCTTAGCCATATCAAGCTTGATCACCACATTAACTGGTTTTCCCCTTAGCCTTATGCCAGTGATAATTTCTTGAGTCAATAAGATGTTCTCAAATATACTCCTAACCTTTACAAATACGGATTGATTAGGAGTTATTAGAGATGGCAAAAAACTCTCCAGTATGTCATGTAACACCCTAGACAAGACCTTGTTAATGGAGTTTCTCAAACTAATAGGCCTTAAGTCAGAGAAGGTCTCAACTCTAGGTTTCTTGGGCAACAACACTAGATTAGTGTGAATGATGGATTTAGGCAATGTAGCTCCTCCATAGAAGTGTAGCACCATGTTGTCTATATCAGCACCAATAACATCCCAGCATGTTTGATAAAACAGGCCAGTGAATCCATCAGGACCACTAGCACTCTCCCTCTGTTGCCCTTACTTCTTCAATTGTCGGAAATCTTCTAAGTTCCAAATTCTTATCTGTAGTGACCATTAAAGGTACATTATTGAGCAAGGAAAATTCAGAAGCATCACCTTCATTTGTGAATTGTTTTTGATAGAAGTCCACTGCAGCTGTAGCCAATTGCTCCTGGTCTTCAATCCATACCCCACTGCCACTTTTGTTCCTCTTCAGTTGCAATTTCTTTCTTTTTCCATTGACATAATTGTAAAAGAAACTTGTATTACTATCCCTTTCAGCAAACCAAGTCATCCCAGTTTTTTTCTTCCAATACTGCTCCTCAATACTCAAGTATTTCTTCAATTCAGATTGAGCCTTTTGAAGCACAATCCTATTCTAAGTTGTAAGCTCTTCTTCGAACAACATCTCCTTCACCCTAACAATGTGCTCCAAAATAGCCAATTGCTTGAAGATATCACTAAATGTTTCCCTACTCCATTTTGAGAGTGCTGCCTTCACCCTCTTGATATTCTGCTTGAACATCAAAAACGGATCCCCTATGAAATCAGCTTCCCAATTCTGCCTCACCACATCCATAAATGTAGCATGCTTTGTCCAAAAGTTCAAGAATCTGAAAGGCTTGACAAAATTGGTTGTCTGCACCCCACATGTCATTAGCAATGGTGCATGATCTGATCCAGTTCTGATTAGATGCTCAACTTCAATAGTTGGCAACATGTTCTGAAATGGAAAATTCACAAAAGTCCTATCCAATCTCTTGAATATACACTCAGCATTGGATCTCACATTCCACCATGTGAATGGACTACCTTTGTACCCTTGCTCAAACAAACCACAAGAGTTTACACAAAATGCAAATTCTCATATTCAGGAGGGTGTACTGGAAGTCCCCCTATTTTTTCATCTTCATGCAATATCACATTGAAATCCCCTCCTACCAACCATGGTAATTCCATATCACTTGCTAAGTAATACAAGTGATCCCACAAATCCAACCTCTCCATTGTTGAACATTTTGCATAAACAAATGTTATCATCATGTGCTGCCCCAGGTCATGGTGAAACACTCTCACAGTCACCTGTTGCTCAGTATCGTCCACTAATTCCCATTCCACCTCTACATCAAAGAACAGCCATATTTGCCCATTAATATTTGCATAAGCAGTCTCCATATTCAACCTCCTTTTATATCTATCAATGAGTCCCTTCTTTTGAAAAGGCTCCATCAATGCAACTATACAAAAATTATGCTCCCTATTCATGTTGATCACCCTAGGAAAGGCCTGTTGTGTATTCACGGACCTTATGTTCCATATTAATGTTTTGATCATCATCATTTAGATAGAGAAGCTGCCCTCCTGGGCATTATTCCTGAAGGTTGTGGTGGATCTTTACTCTGATTCTTCTTAGTTTTTTTTACCTCCTTTAGCACTAGTTGTGGGTGATAAATCCCCTTCCCTAGCCACTTGTTTGATTTTTTCTGCAGTTGATTCATCATCTCCTTCATTTGTCTCAATAAGTCTTCATCAATTGGTGTCACATTGTGTATAACTAAATCATGTAAATGTTGTAGATGAGTCTTAAGTGGAACATTAAGATGTAGCTGCATAATTTGATCAGTGCCAGATTCCATAGGAACTTCCTCTATTTCCCCCGATGCTCTTGGAACAATTGCCCTCTCATCAGCCTGTTCATACTCCTTGAATTGTAGCTCATAGACACTACCTAGCCCAGGAGTTACTGTTGGGCTGTTGGGCTAAGGATTTGGGCCAAAATTTTGGTCCGCAATTGTCTTAAAAATGGGCTATAATTTAAATACATGAAATTTATCAAAATAGATAAATTATAAAAAAAATTAATAAATGATACAAAAATATTATTTATGCAGTAAAATACTTAAAAATAATAGCTTAATATATAAAAATATAAGAAAGGATACTTTAGTATAAATAATATAATGAATCCAATTATGTGTAGAATATAGGTTATTTATTCAAAATTATGTAAATAGCTTTACAATATGAATGCAATTATGTAAAAAATATTTTAAAGCGTGTATGTGGGTATAAATAACAGATTCGGACGATTAAGTCATCATGCTTAATCTATAGGGATAACTAATAAACATTTAAGCAATTTAAATGCACAGAAATTGATTTTAAAGCTCTAAAAACAATTGCTGAAAATTATGGAAAATACATGTATAATTCTTATAAATTAAATGATAATGCAAAATGACATCTTAAAAATATATATACTATTTGAAAAATTATGAGGGCGAAATTGGGTATCAACAGTTGTCCCTCTTTACCTGGGAATGATGAAAGAGTTGTCAGGTAAAGAAAATGATGACCAATTTTTGGCCGAGTTGAATGGGGAATGATGTGATTTTAAAAATAGGGGTCGAACCCTGGTTCATTAGTTGCCTACATATCCCTGGTGTTATGGAAATCAGGCCGTGTGTAGTTCTGGATCCAACGACGAACGAAACCGATGGAGTTGTTATAAGAGTGGTCGTATGTTTTGAAGAGATTTCTTTGGGTAGGATATTATCGCAAATAACAGATGATTTTAGGTGGAGTTATGAATGCGAATTTGAAACATTACGGATGTATCACAAGGCAGATATATGAATGGTCATAGAGTAAAAGGTAGGCAATTACTGGTAGTCGGTTACGTTCGAAATGATCGGAGGATGTGAACGTTGTGAACGGAAATCAGAGCGAAGATTGCCCCTGTCTGTAGAACGGTTACCTCCCGAATTACCTGCAAAATTTAAAACACAGTGCATGCGAATATATATTGGTTATTGCAATGATTTAAACATGATGCAAATTTCCTTTGGACCATGAAGGTTGTCTTTGGACGGCGAGGATGATGTCCTTAGACCATGACGTCCTGGGCCATGAAGTGCATGATAAGGGATTCACAGGCCATGAAATGGTGTCCTTGGGCTATGGGGATGATGCCTTTGGACTATGACGCCTTTGAATAATGATATGTAGCATCGAGAGATCCTCAGACCATGGAATGGTGTCTCCCGGCTATGAGGATGGTGCCTTCGGACTATGACGCCTTCGGAAATATTGCGATGTTTCAGCCTATAAGATGCAGAGATATGGTGATATCGATCGTTTGATAAAAGAAACAGGTTATGCTTGGTTATATGCGAGGATGGGACAAGACAAGGCTTAGTCTTGTATGAGATGAGGGCATTGTTTAGCCCGATGCGAAGAAGGGAGACAATGCTTAGTCTCATGCAAGAAAAGGCAGTGCTTAGCCTTATGCAAAGGATGGATACAGTGCTTAGCCTTATGTAGTGTAGTGAAGAAAATATTTAGTCCTATGCAAAGAAAGGCAATGCTTAGCCTTCTACAGAAAACAGAGACAACGCTTAGTCTCGTGCGGGGAAAGGCATTGCTTAGCCTTATGCAAGGAAAGGCAGTGCTTAGCCTTATGCAAGGAAGAGAGACAGTACTTAGCCTTATGAAAAGAAGGGAGACAGTGCTTAGTCTCATGCAAGGAAAGACAGCGCTTAGCCTTATGCAATTACAGAGGAAATGCTTAGCCTCACGCAACCTTTTTCATTAAATAATGAAGCAAAAATATGGTTGCGAAGTCTGCCGAGAGATTCAATTACTACATGGGACCAAATGACTCAGAAATATCTTAATAAATACTTTTCACCTGCAAAAACATTTAAAATTAAGCAAGAAATCAATAATTTCATGCAAACAGATACTGAATCTGTATACCAAGCATGGGAACGATTAAAATCAATGCTAAGAAAATGCCCACACTATGGTATCCAAGATCCTGACATTTTATATATTTTTTATCATGGTCTTAAATCCTCTGCTAGAAATGTTATTGATGCAGCATCAGGAGGATCCATAATGAGCAAAACCACTGCAGAAGCCATGCAATTGCTCAATGAAATTTCCGAAAATGTTGTTCAATGGCCCTCGGATAGAATGATTGTTAAGAAAGCAGCAACAATCAATCAGGTTGAAGCTTGGAATTCATTAGCGCAACAAATTGCAGCTCTGATACAAAAAGTTGAGGCCTTTCAGGTAAATACTCAATCATCATCTCAACATGAGAATTGTAACGTTTGTGGAGGTAATCATCTCAATCATGAGTGCTAAACTTCAACGCAAAATGAAGAACAAGTAAATATTATTGGTTATAGAATCAGTTATCCATTCGGTAGTCCCGTGGCACAAAAACACCCGAGATTCCAATGGAGTAACCCAAATGGTGCTGAAAATCCTCAAAGATTTTTCAATCAAAACCAGCAGGTACAGGGATCACCTGATTTTCAAAATCAAAACAGAGTGCAACAAGATTTTCTGAAATATCAACAACTGCCCCAAAGAGCTCATCAGCAAAGCCTTGAAGACATGATGTACAAATTTATTAAGGCTACTGATGAGAAAATTGATAGTCAAAGTTCACCCATTAAGAATTTAGAAATTCAGATGAGCCAATTAGCAACCCTCATGTCTGGAAAAATAAAATGTGTTCTACCAAGCAACACCGAAAGAACTCTAAAGGAACACCTCAAAGCCATCTCTCTGCGGTCAGGTAAAATTCTTGATGATCCATATGTAGATATACAAGGAAAGCCACAAGAAGTGGAACATGTAAATGAAGGTGAGAATAAAATAGACGCCGAACTTCTAAAAAAACAAAAAGATAAAGGAAGAAAGGTACAAGAAAATGAATTGATGACAAATCCTCACTCTCTATCCCTCCCTTTTCCCCAAAAAAATGAAAAGAGAAAATCTTGACAAACAGTTTTCAAAGTTTCTAGATATTTTAAAGCAACTTTACATTAACATACCCTTCACAAAAGCTTTGACACAAATGCCTTCATATGCTAAATTTCTCAAAGAAATTTTATCAAGTAAAAGAAAATTGGAAAAAGTTTCAGTGGTTAAGCTTACAGAGAAGTGTAGTGCTATACTTCAAAATAAGCTTCCACAGGAACTTGGTGATCCAGTAAGTTTTACAATTCCTTGTACTGTGGGAGGTGCTCACTTTGAAAAGTCATTATGTGATTCAGGTGCTTCAATAAATCTAATACCTTTCTCAATTTTCAGGAAATTAAAACTTGGTGAAATGAAAGATACTGGTGTGTCTCTTCAATTAGCTGATCAAAGTACTAAAAGATCCAAAGGAATAATTGAAAATGTCCTTGTTAGAGTAGATAAATTTGTATTCCCGGTAGATTTTATAGTACTTGAAATGGAAGAAAATACTGAGGTACCATTAATTTTAGGTAGACCATTTCTCGCAATAGGAAGAGCAATCATTGATGTTCATCAAGGACAATTAATATTACGAGTAGATGAGGAGAGAGTAATTTTTGACATGCAGAAAATGATGAAATTTCCTGGGAATGAGTCGTCATCATCTTGCTTTCAAATTGACTTACTAGATGACCTTGTAGACGAATTCAAGGATAATCAATTGATTACTGATTCGTTGGAGAGATGTTTAGTCAGATCAGGTACCACAAGTGATGAAAATTCCACAATCAGAGAAGAAGCTGAAACACTGGAAAAAGAAACAGAAAATGAGAAAGTCTCACAAGAAGAAGTTCAAACGAAAATTGAACTCAAAAATCTTCCTTCTCATTTGAAATATGTTTTTCTTGAACCTGAATTATTTCCCGTAATAATTTCTTCTTCTTTGACTACAGAACAAGAATATAAATTGTTAGAAGTCTTGAGGAAACATAAAAGAGCTTTAGGGTGGACTATAGTTGACATCAAAGGAATCAATCCATCTATTTGTATGCATAGGATCCTCATGGAAGAAAATTACAAACCAATAGTTCAACCTCAAAGGAGATTGAGTCCAACAATGCAAGAAGTTGTCAAGAAAGAGGTGGTGAAACTTTTAGCAGCAGGTATTATATATCCAATATCTTACAGCCCCTGGGTAAGTCCTGTACTGGTAGTACCAAAAAAGGAGGTATGACCGTAATAAAAAATTAAAATAATGAACTCATACCTACTAGAACAGTCACAGGATGGAGAGTCTGTATTGATTATAGGCGACTTAATAATGCCACAAGGAAAGATCATTTTCTTTTGCCTTTTATTGACCAAATGCTTGAAAGAGTTGCAGGCCATAGTTTTTATGGTTTCCTTGACGGATATTTTGGGTATAATCAGATACCAACTGCTCCAGAAGATCAGGAGAAAACCACATTCACATGTCCCCAAGGTACGTATGCTTACAGAAGAATGCCATTTGTACTATGTAATGCTCCTGCTACATTTCAGCGTTGCATGTCGGCAATTTTCTCAGATATGACTGAAAAGTTTCTTGAAATTTTCATGGATGATTTTACACTTTTTGGTAAGACATTCGAAGATTGTCTCTATCATTTAACTTTGGTGCTTAAAAGATGTGAAGAGACAAATCTAGTTCTTAACTGGCAAAAATGTCACTTTATGGTAATAAAGGAAATTGTTTTAGGACATAAAATCACTGCTAAAGGAATAGAAGTTGATAGAGCTAAAATTGATCTTATAGCAGAATTACCCCCTCCCACCACTGTTAAAGGTATTAGAAGTTTCTTAGGGCATGCACGTTTTTACAGAAGGTTTATAAAAGATTTTTTTTTATTTCAAAAACTCTGACCAACCTACTAATAAAAGACATGAAGTTTGAATTTTCAAATGATTGCAGAAAAGCATTTGAGTTTATCAAAGAACAATTGACTAATGCTCCAATTGTTGTCTCTCCTGATTGGAGCCAGTCATTTGAAATAATGTGTAATTCAAGTGAAGTAACAGTAAGGGCGATATTGGGACAAAAGAAAAATAAGATCTTTAGACCCATATATTATGCCAGTTGAACCCTCAATGAAGCTCAAATGAATTATTCAACAACCGAGAAAGAGTTATTTGCAGTAGTATTTGCGTTTGACAAATTTCGTTCTTATCTGATAGGAACGAAGGTTACAGTGTTCACCGATCATGCAGCCTTAAAGTATCTATTAGCAAAGAAAGACGCTAGACCTAGATTGCTAAGATGGATACTCCTTTTGCAAGAATTTGATCTCGAAATAAAAGATAGAAAAGGTTTAGAAAATCAGGTAGCTGATCATTTGTCACGTTTAGAGAATCCTCCTACTGAAATACTAGATATCCAAGAGGAATTTCCTGATATTGCCAATTATTTAGCAGGAGGGTGGATTCCAAAAGATTTTTCTTACGATCAAAGAAAAAAGCTTTAAAAAGAGGCAAGACATTATTACTGGGAAGATCCTTATTTGTTTAAATTTTGTGTAGATGACATAATCAGGAGATGTGTACCTTAGACAGAAATGAACAACATTTTAAGTCATTGTCATGATGAAGCTGTAGGAGGACACTACAGAGGAATAAGGACGACAACTAAAGTACTTGAAGTTGGTTTTTTCTGGCCTACTTTGTTCAAAAATGCAAAATATTTTGTTGCCGCTTGTGACAAATGTCAAAGAACCGGCAACATTTCAAAAAGAGATGAGATGCCACTTAACTCTATTATTGTATGTGAAATATTTGATGTTTGGGGTATTGACTTCATGGGTCCTTTTCCTCCTTCAAATGGTTGCGAATATATTTTAGTAGATGTTGATTATGTCTCAAAATGGGTAAAAGAAATTGCTACTAAAAACAATGATGCTCGAGTTGTTTGCGATTTTCTCAAGAAAAATATCTTTTCTAGATTTGGAACTCCACGGGTTATCATAAGTTATCAAGGAACTCATTTTATAACTAGACAATTTGCTAGTTTGTTGTCAAGATATGGAGTAACTCATAAAACAAGAACTCCATATCATGCTCAAATAAGCGGACAAGTAGAAGTATCCAACAGAGAATTAAAAAGAATTTTAGAAAAAAACGGTTGGCTCTTCCAGAAAAAACTGGTCTCTGAAATTAGATGACGCTTTGTGGGCTTACAGAACTGCTTTCATAACTCCAATAGGCATATCTCCTTATAGAATCACACCTCAATTCAAGCCTAATGAAACTAAAATTTCCAACATCTATATTCGATGCCGAAACCTATCAATTCAATTCCGACCGACCTCAAATTTTTCACACAAGTCATAAGTGACATTACGGAACTATGAAAATTTTCAGAACTGGATTTCGACCCCAATATCAAAAAGTCAATTCCCCGGCCAAACTTCCCAAAAATTTAACTTTCGCCATTTCAAGCCGAGTTCCACTACTGACTTCCAAATAATTTTTCGGACACGCTCCTAAATCTAGAATCACCATACGGGGCTATTGGAATTATCAAAATTATATTCTGCGGTCGTTTTCACATAAATTAACATCTGGTCAACCTTTTCAACTTAAGCTTTCAACCTTGAGACTAAGTATCTTAATTCACTCCGAAATCCCTTCGGACCCGAACCAACTACCCAGGCAAGTCACATAATATTTATAAAGCACAAAATAAGCAATAAATAGGGGAATGGGGCTACAACTTTTAAAACGACTGGTCAGGTCGTTACATAAAGTCTATTTGATGCGTCGATTATTCAACTTAAAGATGACAGAAGGTGGATCTGTTACGGAACATATCAATGAGTTTAATGTAATATTAACTCAGTTGAGTTATGTTAATATAACACTCGATGAAGAAGTCAGGGCATTGATTCTACTATCATCTTTACCGGAGAGTTGGTCTGCAATAGTAACTGTAGTTAGCAGTTCATCAAGAAATGTCAAACTCAAATTGGATGATATTAGAGACTTGGTTCTAAGCGAAGATATTCGTCATAGAGAATCAAGTGATTCTTCAGGATCTTCTTTGAATACTGAAAGCAGGGAGAGAAACGGTCAAAGAGGACAAAGTCATGGACGTGGCAGATCAAAGTCAAGGAGAAGAGGGCGATTCAAAAATCGCAAAGACATTATGTGTTGGAATTATGATAAAAAGGGTCCCTACAATAGCCAGTGTAGAGAGCCAAAGAAGAAGAAGAACGATTAATATAAGGATGATAATTCAGCATATGAAATTGATGAATAAGTCGGTGATGCAATAATTTGTTGTGCAGAAAGTCCAGTCGAATCTTGGATTCTGGAATCAGGTGCATCCTTTCACTCTACATCATGCAAAGAATATTGCATAATTATATTGTTGGAAAATTTAGGAAAGTTTATCTAGCAGTCGGTAAACCTCTGGACATTGTCGGAAAATGTGAAGTTCATATAAAGACTTCACAAGGCACGCTATGGAAATTATAAAATGTTCGACATGTTCCTGGCCTCAAGAAAAATCTGATATCAATGGGTCAAATTGACAGTGAAGGATATACAACAAAATTTGGTAACGGATCGTGGAAGATAACCAAAGAAAATATGGTTGTGGCACGAGACTTCAAGAAGGGAACATTGTATGCAACCGCAATATAGCAAGATACTATAGTAACAGTTGATCATGCTCGTGATACAACATTGTGGCACCGGAGGCTCGGGCATATGAGTAAGAAGGGAATGAAGTTGTTGGCATCCAAAGAAAAGTTGCCAAACCTAAAGCATGTTGAATTAGGTTTGTGCGAAGATTACATTTACGGGAAACAAAAGAGAGTTAGTTTCTCAAAGGTGGGAAGGACTCAAAGAAAGAGAAGTTGGAACTAGTGCATACAGATGTGTGGGGACTAGAACCTATAACTTCTCTAGGAGGCTCACGCTATTATGTCACCTTCATTGATGATTCCACAAGAAATGTATGGGTTTATTTTCTGAAAAATAAATCTGAAGTGTTTGTTACCTTTAAAACATGGAAAGCTGAAGTTGAAAATAAGACAAGTCTAAAGTTAAAATCTCTGAAGTCTGACAATGTGATCAGAATGATCAAGACAGTTCCTGGAACACCGGAACACATGGCCTTGCTAAGAGGATGAATAGAACCCTGAATGAACGAGCCAGAAGTATGAGAATACATTCTGGATTGCCGAAGTATTTTTGGGTTGAGGCTGTTAACACGACAACTTACCTCATAAATAGGGGACCCTTTGTACCACTGAATTTTGAAATTCCCAAGGAGGTATGGCCAGGAAATGAGGTAACTCTCTAACATCTGAAAAGTTTTGGTTGTGTTGCTTATGTGCATGTAAACTCTAATGATCGATATAAACTTGATCCTAAGGTCAGGAAATGTTTCTTTTTTGGCTATGGTGATGATAATTTTAGTTATCGATTTTAGGATGATCCGAATAGAAAGATCCTAAGACACATGAATGTCACATTTAATGAAAATGTGATATACAAAGAAAAGCTTGAAATAGAACCAACCAGCACCAGTATACAGATATCTGAAACAGTTAACTTAGAAGAAATCTCATAAAATGAAGTGGCTAGAGAGACTACAACTGGATCTGAAATTGAATATACCGAACCAGAAACTGAATCTGGATAAGAATCAGAACCAGAACTAGAACCAGAGATAGAATCAGATGGAGAATCAGATATGGAGTTAGGATTTGAATCAAATTCTGGATCAGTTAATCTTGAACATATATTAAGGAGATCTAAAAGAGTCACGAATACTCCAGATAGGTTAACTCTCTCTCTCTATCTCTCTCTCTCTCTACTATTTACTTCTGCATGATGCTGGAGAACCAGAGCATTTTGTTGAAGCAATACAGGTGATAAGCTCTGATAAGTGAAAGCTAGCCATGAAAGAAGAGACGAACTCTCTTCAAAATAATAAAACATGGATACTTATAGAGTTACCAAAAGGAAAGAAGGCATTGTAAAACAAGTGGGTGTACAGGGTCAAGGAAGAGCATGATGGTAAGAAGAGATACAAAGCACAATTAGTAGTACAAGGCTTTCAGCAGAAGGAAAAGATCGACTACACCGAGATATTCTCTCCTGTAGTCAAATTGACTACTATCAGGTTGGTGCTAAGTATCGTAGCTGCAGAAAATTTGCATTTGGAGCAGCTGGATGTTAAAACTGCTTTCTTGCATGGTGACCTTGAAGAAGACATCTACATGAAGCAACCTGAAGGTTTTAAAGTTTCTGGTAAAGAAAACCTTGTGTGTAAGTGGCAGGAGAGTTTGTATGATTTAAAACAAGCACCCCGACAATGGTACAAGAAATTTGATGGATTCATGCATAATAATGGTTTCACACGATGTGAGATGGACCATTGTTGTTATATCAAATATCTTGATAAATCCTATATCATTTTACTGTTGTACGTTGATGATATGCTAATTGCAAGATCTAGCATAAATGAGATTGATTCGGAAATGAGATCAACAGGGTTAAACAATAACTGGCGGAGGAGTTTGAAATGAAAGACTTAGGACCAGCTAAGAAAATGCTTGGGATGAGGATTAGCATAAACAGGTTTGAAGTAACCTTAAAGTCGTATCAAAAAAAGTATATACAAAAGTTACTAAGCAAGTTCAGCCTTTATGATGCAATGACCAGAAACACTCCATTCGGAACCCATCTTAATCTGTCGAAGGACCAATCACCTAAGACAAATGAAAAAAGGAAGTACATGTCCAAAGTTCCATATGCTTCAACAGTAGGAAGTTTGATGTATGCTATGGTTTGCACTAGACCTGACATAGCCTATGCAGTTGGTGTTGTCAGTAGATACATGTCAAATCCAGGTAAGGAGCATTGGAAAAGTGTAAAATAGATATTGTGATATCTGAAAGGCACCTCAGGTATGGCACTTATTTTTAAAAGGAGCAATATTATCTTACAAGGTCTTGCCGATGCAAATTTAGGCGGCGATCTGGATAGTCGAAAAAGTACCACATGTTATGTATTCACCTTAGGTGGTACTGTTGTTAGTTGGATGTCTAGACTTCAGAAAAGTGTTGCTCTATCTACCACTAGAGCAGAGTGCATGGCAATCTCAGAATTGGAAAAGAGATGATTTGGCTCAAGAATTTTCTTAAAGAGCTAGGTAAAAAGCAGGACAATTGTGAGCTTTTCAGCTATAGCCAGAGTGAAATTTATCTTGCCAAGAATCCAGTGTTTCATGCAAGATCAAAGCATATCCAGTTGAGGTATCATCATATCCGAGAGTTGATAAGTGAATAAACTCTTTCCCTGCAGAAGATACCAGGATCAAAGAATCCGTCAGACATGTTGACGAAAGTTTTCGGTGTTGAAAAGTTGAGGCTGTGCACTGCCTCAGTTAGCCTTCAAGACTGATAGCATGAACGCGCCACCAGAGAATAGAAAATCTTTTTTTTTAAATTTCTTTCTTGATGTAACATAGGTTTGAAGGGGAGATTGATAGTAGCAAACCTATTGTTATATGTGAAAGCGCTTATGATGTAAGCACTTACATCGGCATTCTTATGATGCATGCGCTTACATCGACATTCGTATGATATAAGCGCTTACATCGGCATTCCTATGATGTAAGCGCTTACCTCGGTAGGGCATTCAAATGTCTATAAAAGGGGTATACATTTTCATTTGCAAATCATCCCTCAACTTTTTTTTCTCTCTTCAACTAATAAAGAGTTATTCTTTGTGTGGCCGTGGAGTAGGCAAAATTTTCGAACCACGTAAATTTGTCTTGTCTTATCTTGTGCAATCTATTGCTTTTCTCTTTCAAATATGTTTCCTTCTATTAGCCTGGCACGTTTACCAACATGCACAGATGCTGCAATATTGAATACGAAATTTGTAAAAACTAGTTAAATAACTTTTACAATATGCTGTAGATGTTTTCCTTTTGAAGGGGAAATTGATCATCTTTGGTTTCTTTAAGTTGTACTTGTACTGGATCTTGAGATAATCTCCTTTATAGGTGGTCCCACTTTAGCCTCAAACATGTAGAAACATGAGGTTCTAACATGTTTGGGCTGTGTCCAAAACACCAAGAACATTTTGGCCATGTGGAAAAGTTTCTTGCTCTGGATATTTGGTGCGAAAATTGTCTAATGCAAATACGTGACTCTATACAACTATAGAAATACCTATATATGGACTACAATGTGCTCCGCGATCACAAGTTAATTGGCGCATTATTCGCGACAGCTGGCCAAGTGACACATCATTGCGTTCGCGAAAATTAGTTCGCCATCGCAAAAATCAAATGGTGTCGTATTCGTAAAGACATGTCCAATATCACGAATCTCTAATGGACATCCAATTTTGTATCGCAACACATATTCCGCGATCACGATTCATATTCCGTGATCGCAAAATAATCGGCAAAATAACGAGAGCTAGTCAAGTGACACATCACTGCGTTCGCGAAGACTAGTCTGCCATCGCAAAAATCAAATGGTGTCTGATGTCGCTCAAACTCACACCACAAATATAGGTAATGAGGCGGTCGAAGCAATAATAAAACCCAACGCAAGTCGGGGTCGAATCCTCAGGGAGTTAAAATTGGGATTAGGTATATGCTTAGTGTAATTGTACGATATGCCTTAGATTACACTTCCACATTCTTGTTTGTTATTTCTACTTCTACTTTAAACTATTGATTGCAATTATAAAACTAGAAGACAATATTTTTGGTTTTGGTTGTTTTTCAAATGATAAAAGATCTAGGGTCGTGACTTCCACCTAGGTGGTTACGTAATGGGTTGTAAACTCTAGGGCAAGTTTGATTGGTCGGGGTTGTAATATAGCAATCACATGCAATTGCCCATTCTATACCTCTCAGTAGTTTGAGTGGTTTTGCCCAATTTGGCTTTCTCAAGTCCAAATGGGTATTGCACAAAACAAGTGATAAATGCTCAAGTCGGGTCTTATTTTCTCTAGATTCAACCCTTTAATTGGGGCTATCAATTTCTTAAGTTCACCCCAATTTCTTGTTACCCAAGTTTTCCTAGATTTAGTCTCTCTTTCACAAGTAGAGACTAAGTCAATTAGGCATGAATCAATATTTTCAACCATTAATTCTTAAATTCAAGCAAGAACTAGGCTAAATATCCTAACCCAATCACAAACAAGTTCTAAATCAAACACCCATTAAGTACCCACACTAGGGTTGGGCCACAACCCTAGCTAGAAATTTAGCTACTCATGCAAAATGGAGAAATACAAGAAGAAATTAAGATATAATGCATAATAATTGATTAGGGAAATAAAATCTAATGTTTAGAAGCTAATCTAGTAGAATATTACTCAAACAAGTAAAGAAAAACGGCTCAGGTGCTCTCTCAAAATAAAACTTACCCTAAAAATGATAAATTTTTTTATTTATACTAAGCTGAAAATATCTGACAAAAATATCCATGCGGAAGTTGTGCGGTCGCATAATTATGTGTGCGGTTCGCACAACGAGACTTGTCTTGACAAGTTCCAGTTCTGCGGCCGCACTTCTTCAACTAGTGCGGACCGCATATTTGTGAGTGCGACTGCACTCTTTCTTCTGCGGCCACACAATTATAGTGCGGTAAGCACTCCTTGATATGAGGATCTGGTTGTGTGAGATTTCTGCGGAACACATAAAAATGAGTACAGTCGTGCTCTTGATTATGCGGCCGCACAAAACTGGTGCGCTCCGCATTTTTTTTTAAACTTGAAATCCCATCTCTCTGATCTTTGTCTTCTGCGGCCGTATCAGAATTGTGTGGTCCGCACTTTACATGTCATTACTTGTTAGAGGTTTTCTTCATTATCTGCGGCCATACTCAATATTGTGCGATCTGCACAGTGCCCTTTTAGCCTTGTTTTTGTCCTTCTCCAATATTACTCCTTTTTGAGTTGATTTTCATTTCTTTAACTCATATTCTAACACTCCTGCAAGCAAATATATTTCGTTAGATTTCGGGAATTTCTTTAAACAATTTTGAGCTAAAAGACAAGTAAACGAGTGAAAATAAGCGGTTAAAATTCCTACTTATCAGTATTGCATCCGCAAAGATATGCCCAATATCGTGAATCTCTAATGGATATCCAATGTTGCGATCACGCGCGACTCATAATCAACGATCGCAAGGAGAAGGCGCAAGACAGATTTCTGAAGCATTAGCATAGGGATCGATGTTGTCATTTTTACCTATCTTCATAATTTACTATAAATAGTTAGGTTTCTTTCTTAATTTTCAAATTGTTGGACAGTTTAAAGAAATTAAAACACCAAAGCTAGCGGATGGGTGGGGTCTGTTGCCTCCGTCATTACTCATTAGCTTGTCTTAAAGAATGTCACAACCAAAAATCCTAACTTGTCATGATGACGCCTATCATGACAAGTTATAGGCAAGCCGATATTTTAAAATATTCCCAACATTTTAAACAAAAAATGAATTAAAACAATTTAAACAAAAGAAGTTCTCATAACGGGATAGAAACCCAAAAACACAAA
Source organism: Nicotiana otophora (assembly GCA_000715115.1). NCBI lineage: Eukaryota > Viridiplantae > Streptophyta > Magnoliopsida > Solanales > Solanaceae > Nicotiana > Nicotiana otophora. Next base: position 83,137 of record AWOL01S0001125.1, on the reverse strand, counting down.
GCGAAAGTTCTCAACCATCGGGGTGTCACAAAGTACATGAGCATCTATACATCACAAGTCTGAAAAACTGTCACAACCCAAAATCTCACCATAGGCGACGTGATGACACTTAGTCTCTAAGACTAGGTAAGCCAATTACAATTACAATTCAAGCCATTTTTTTATAATCGAAACCAACAACAGAACTAATTATAACACCTTCCCAAGACTAGTAATACTGAGTCAGGAACTCTAACTGAATACATGAAATGATCTCAAAGATCGAATAAACAATATTGTTCGAATAAGAGTTGACAATGCAATAAAATGAAAAGACTCCAAGGGACTGCGACGACAAAACAACTCTACCTGGAATCCTTGAGATCAACATACTAACTCTGCCCGAGTCCGATATGTTCAATACCTCGCTCTGCACAAAAATGTGCAGAAGTGTAATATGGGTACACCACAGTCGGTACCCAGTAAGTATCAATACTAACCTAGGTGGAGTATTGACGAGGTACATTCAAGACACTCACTAGTCAAATAACATGTGCACTACGACATACAAAGATAATATAAAATAGATAACCGTGATAACAACAATAATCAACTCGTGATATAAACAGCAAAGCAGCAAGAACACCATAAATATTTTTCACACGAATAATAAAGTCAAGTACCACCAATTAAGCAAGCCCTTCAAAATATACATCTTATCTAAAAGTTTTCCAAGTAAATATCTTACGAATACGAACCTTTCAAACAAATATCTCCCAATATAATTCTTTCAAACAAATATTTTCAAATAAAATTCTTTCAAATAAAACCCTTCGAAGGAAAGAAGACATAATAATTTATTGAAATGACTGAAAAGTAAACGACGAGAATTTACAGATAAATAACAATACAACAAATAGAGATAAACAACAAGGGTGCTCTCGAGGTAACGCCTCGTAAATCCAAATTTAAATGCTCAACATGGGGATCTCTCGAGGTACCGTCTCGTAGTCCCAAAATAAATATGAAAGACTGGGGAATTTCTCGAGGTATCGCCTCGTAGTCCCAAAGTAAATATGCTAAACATCGGAATCTCCTGAGGTACCGCCTCGTAGTCCCAAAATAAATATGCAAGGCAGGGGGATCTCCCGAGCTACCGTCTCATAGTCCCAAAGTAAATATGCAAGACATGGGGATCTTCTGAGGTACCGCCTTGTAGTCCCAAAGTAAATATGCTAGACAGGTTGATCTCCCGAGTAAATGCCTTCTTTAATCCAATTTTTTGGCAAATAGATTAATGTCTCATTTTAAAATTATTTAATAAATTATTTACAAATGAATAATCCATAATAAAATTATCTCCAGAAAATATCAACTCAACATAAACACGGGATTCACATAAAATCAAGGTGGCAATCACACCAAATCATCATATAAAAACAAATTCAACAAACAAGGATTTAGGCATGACAAATAGATAATTTAATAAGTGCCAACAATTTCTAATTTAGTACATAAGCGCGTCTAAGAATTTTAGACGATATAATTTGCACATATAAACTAAGTATGTACTCATCACCTCGCGTACATAGTTTTCAATTACACAGTTTTCTATATAAGACTCAATACCTAAGGGGTAATTCTCCTACTTAAGGTTAGGCAAGATACTTACCTTTTTTAAGTTATGCAGATATTTCAAAATCGCCTTCTTGCTTGAATTGACCTCTGAACCGCACAAATCTAACCAAATTAATTGTATAACTTCATTAGAATTCATCGAAAATAATTCCGGATAATAAAACGTCGACTTAAAAATTTATTCTAAAAAGTCAACAAAAATCAACGCGGGGCTTGCCTCTCGGAACCTGATATAATTTCCATGATATCCGAATAACTATTCCGATACGAGTTTAACCATACCAATTTTATCCAAATCTGACTCCGAATTGGTATTCAAATCCCAAAAATTTGTTTTTATGAAATTTCTACAATTTTTCCCAAATTTCCATCTCAAAATACTGATTAAATGATGAAAGCAATTATATATTCGTGTATGTTAACCAAATCTGAGTTAGAATCACTTACCCCGATTAATTTCTTTCAAATCCCACGAAATATCGCTATAAACCAAGCTCCCAAAGTCCAAAAATAAAATAATACCCTAACCCTCGGTTATATAGTACCACGTCTGATCTCCTAATGTACGGTCTGCACATTTTCAAGTTCTGCGGCCGCGCAATTTTGAGTGCGGCCGCACTTCACTGTGATAGCTTACTAGGCTTCAGTAAAATGCCTATACCTTTGTGGAAACTAGATTCAAAAGGCTATAACTTTCATTTTTGAATCATCTCCAATTCGTTGTGGATTAAAAGATATAAGCCTGCGAAGTCAGACCATCGAACCTGTAGAACCCATGATGTGCGGCCGCACAATTTTGAATGTGGCCGCACTTCACTGTGACAGCTTACCAGGCTTCAGTAAAATGTCCATGACTTTCTGTACATATGTCCACGATTCGTGCAATATCGTTCTGGAAACTAGATTCAAAGGGATACAACTTTCGTTTTTGAATCATCTCCAAATTCGTTGTGGATTAAAAGATATAAGCCTCCGAAGTCAGACTATTGAACCTGCAAAGCCCTGAAGTGCGGCCGCACACAAAATTGTGCGGTCCGCACTTGTCCTCGGCGGTCCGCACTTTTTTTCTGAGGTGCGGCCGCACTCAAAATTATACGGTGCGCACTTTTCTTCTACGGTCCACACTTTTCCAAAAGTTCTAGAACAACATTAGAGTGCCGAAATGACCAAATATCGCTCAAAACTCACTGAGGCACTCGGGATCCCGTTCAAATATACCAACAAGTTCCATAACATAACACGGACCTACTCGAAGCCTCAAATCACATCAAACAATATCAAAATGATGAATCGTACCTCAAATCAAAATCTATGAACTTTGAACTTTTAAATTTTATATCGTGTGCCGAAACACATCAAATCAATCCGGAATGAATTCAATTTTTGCTATTTCAAGCAAAATTTCACTACGGACTTCCAAATAATTTTCTGGACACGCTTCTAAGTCCAAAATCATCATATGGAGCTATTGGAATCATCAAAATTCGAATCCGAGATCGTTTACACATAAATCAAATCTCCGGTCAACTATTTTCATTTAAGCTTCAAAAATGAGAATTGTTCTTTTAATTAATTTATGAATCTTTCAAAAATCAAACTCGACTACACACGCGGGACATAATACATATTACGAAGCTACTCGAGACCTTAAGTCACTGAACGAGGCGTTAATTCTTAAAATGACAAGTCAGGTCGTTACATTCTCCCCCTTTTAAACATACTTTCGTCCTCGAACATGCCAAGAATTTTTCCGATGACATTAGATTACCGAGTGTATTATTTCACACATACTCACGGGTGATTTTACGTTATCATCTCAGTGGAGATTATTTCTTTTATTCACACTTATAAGCCTTTAAGCCAATTCCTTACACTCCAAATAAATTTCAAATTCCTTACATCAACACACGGTATTAGTCTCAACCGGCTGTAGCAATTCGTGTCTATGCACACATCATACGTATGTCCATAACCATATCTCTGGTCATAATAGTTGTTTATAATTAATTTCAGCATCCTCAATTAATCTCATCTTAAACAAACTCTCATATCTAATTTTCACAACACTGACGACAAACACGAGGCATGAAGACCCCATAGTTGTTTACCCAAATTATCGGGTCATATTTAACGCCACCTAGGCACTCATCTCGTAGGCTAAAACTCAATAATTACAACACGAATATGGAAAATTATGCACAAAGAAATTCATACAAGAATATTTTTCAAATAAGCCTAACAAGATAACTCCCTATAAGTACTATAGTACAAATTTAATTTCACAAGGGAGAATTTAAACACATAAATTTTTATCACAGGGATCTCGTTCTTATATAACTTCTATCGCGGCTCGTAGCCCGGTTTAAATATATCAAATCATATTAAAATGCAAGAATCCCGTCCTCAACTCCTCGTGCCAGCCAAAATTTTCAATTTCCTCTCTTTCTTCTTTTCAATAAATTTCGTAAATAATTTTCACAACACATAATGAACCCCCTTTCCAATAGGGTATATAATTCATAAAACTGAAATCAATTATTCTGAAATCACATCAAAAACCACTGTATAGAGTATTAGAAAGTCACTTTTAGACTTATAGTCCTTAATGGCGTACAAAATAAAAATGATAGACACGGGCTAATACCATCAAATCTTCTAACAGGGATAAACACATAAATAGGTTTCGAAATTACGAAGCTCACCCATAAGTGCAGCATAATAGGAGGACTCGCCTCGATACTCAGAACCGAATCAAACTAAGGAAAATATTCCTTTATAACAAATCAGGATCGTACCTGTAATGGCACCATGTGGTGTAGAAGCCTCAGCCATACCATATAAATTATATCAACGGGTCGGTCCTCCCCTTCTAGGGTGCCTTCTACCCGCATGCACTCTACCCCTAACTGACTGTGTATGTGGGGTAGTAACTGGAATAGAGCTAGTAGCCTGAGTATTCTGATGAAATCTGCCTCTCCCAAGTCTGGGATAATCTCTCATGATGTGCCTAATATCACCACACTGATAACAAGCCATCTGCAGGTTCGGCTGATCATACTGAGTCTATGCCAGATAATTGGAATAACCATTATAGGAACCATGTGTTGGTGGTGCATTAAAAGAACTTACCAGAGCACTCCGAGTATTTTGAAATTAATCCCATGACCCCGTTGATACTTAAATTTAGAATTATTAAGGACACAGAAATATCGCAAGTCCCAGCATTATCCCATACAAATCTCAGTTCTTAATCATATACAAGTTTCGGAGAACCTTTCAATACCACATAAATACATCTCAGGCCAAAACTGATATAACACATGGCCCCGCAATCTGATCATTGATAGTGGACTCCCCTCACTTGGCACGAAGCCATAGGAAAAATTTCGATGATCCACGGTACTAACCTTCATAGCTTGTACGACACCGGTCATAAGAGACCTCAAGCCATTTATTTGGCTCATGTCATCGTCGTGATAGTTAAACTCGCTTCTTCCATTGTCTTGGCTGCTAGTATGTACCCTTTGCTAAATAAAAATCTCATACGAACCACATAGTCTCTAATACCACCAACTATTTTCAGATCTACATCTACCTCGTGACCCTACCACGATTGTGATGATTAGGCAACTAATTAAACCTTCTTAAGATCGTACTTATCAACCAGGTATCAGAACCTGCTGCACCCCGATGAGCACAACTGAATGATCTCTCAATACTTCCGCATCCTCGATCTAGACGGCACGTGGTAATAATGGTTGAGCAACCCTGGCTCCCTTATAACCCCTCTGTAGTATCACGAACCGTTGGCGCATAGTTGATACCGAGTGTGCAATTTCATACACGAGTGGATTTCAAGTTAATCTTAGAGAACACCCTCTCTCCCAGAAGCTGATCAAATAGATCATCAATGCGTGGAAAAGAATACTTATTCTTGATTGTAACCTTTTTCAACTTCATGTAATTAATGTACATCCGTAAAGTGCCATTTGTTTTCTTCACAAACAGAACCGATGCACCCCAAAGCGACATACTAGGCCTAATAAACCCCTTATCAAGAAGTTCATAAAGCCGCTCCTTCAATTCCTTTAACTCAGTTGGTGCCATACGATATAGTGGAATAGAAATGGGTGGAGTGCCGGACACCAAGTCAATACCACAGTCAATATACTTATCGGGCGGCATGCCCGACAGGTCTGCAAGAAACATGCCGCCCGACAGGTCTACACGAAATACATCCGAAAAATCTCGCACCACCGGAACAGAATCAATAGTAGGAGAATCAGAACCAGCATCCCTCACAAAGGCCAAATAAGATAAGTAACCCTTCCCAACCATCCGATGGGCCTTCAAATATGAAATCACTCTACTGGGAACATAGTCTGGAGAACCTCTCTGCTAAATCCTTGGCAACTCCGACATCGCCAACGTCACGGTCTTAGCATGATAATTCAGAACAGCATGACATGGAGACAATCAATCCATACCCAAGATCACGTCGAAGTCCACCATACAAAGAAATAAGAGATCAACTTAGTCTCCAATCCCCCAATAGTCACTACACACGATCGATATACACGGTCCACAATAATAGTATTGTCCACTAGCGTAGATACATGATCAGATGTAACTAAGGACTTACGGGTCATATCTAGGTAATCACAAAATATGATGATACATACGAATAAGTGGAACCAGGGTTAAATAATACAGAGGCGTCCATGTGGAATACTAACTCAATACATGTGATCACCGCATCGGAAGAAACAATATCTGGTCTGGCAGGAATAACATAGAATCAGGCATGGCCCCCACTTGATCGGCTTCCCCCTCTTGGGCGACCCCTAGCTGACTGAGCCCCACCACGCATTGGCTTAACGGATGGTGAATTAACTGGTGCCGAAGTCGCAGCATGACTCCTCTCCTACACTGGACCTCCCGGGCGACGAGCACACTACCTCCACATATGCCCAAACTCCCCGCACTCAAAGCAACTCACATGTGCTGGTGATGGGGACTGAAAGAAGCCCCGATCACCGGGATAACTTCTAGAAGGAAGCGACATAAATGAACCTTGAGCTGATGGAGCATAGGACGAACTCTGAGCTGGAAGGGTAGTGAGGGATGACGGACCCTGATGAGATTTGTATGAACCATGGTTGGATGATGCACCGCAGTGACCTGAACGAGCCATATGATCTTGCCTAGAAGGACGACCCCTACCGTGGTAGAACTGACCTCCAAAAGGAACACCGCTGAAACCACCCGATCCATGAGGTCTCCCTCTCTCCACGCTCCTGCTACAGACCATCTCTATATGTCGAGAAATGTTAACCACCTCGTCAAAAGTAGCACCAGACACCCTCTCCTGAGTTATAAGCAACCGCAACTGAAATGTTAGGCCATTAATAAACATCCTAATCCTCTCCCTATCAATGGGAACCAACCAAACTGTGTGATAATCCAACTCAGAAAATCTCATATCGTACTACGTTATAGCCATGCCCTTCTGTCGTAACTGCTCAAACTGTCTGCACAACTCCTCCCTGTGAGACTGCGGCACGAATTTCTTCAAGAAGATAACGGAGAACTCTTGCCATGTAAGTGGTGCTGTACCGACTGGCCTGTGCCTCTCATAAGTCTCTCACCATCTTAAGGTAGCCCCAGTGAACTGAAAAGTAGTGAACGAGACCCCACTGGACTACAGAAAACCAACCGTGCGAAGAATTTGCTTGCAATTTTCTAAGAAGCCATAGGCATCCTCTGACTCAGCACCGTTAAATGATCTACGTTGAAGCCTCCCAAATATCTCAAGTCTCATTTTCTCATCATCAGTCATAACAGGGACCATCGGGGCTAGGTTGGTAGTACCCCTGGTGTATGAAGTCCCTGCATCACCTGCTCTAGAGTATAGGTAGCGGGGGTATGAGTACCTCCCCCGGCCTGAGAAATGGCTGGCGCAGCCTGAGCCGAAACCACCTGAGCAAGGCCAGTGCAAACAATCAATATCTGGGCTAAAGCCTCCTAAAGGCCTGGAATAACAATAGGCACAGCTGGTGCTTGAGCTAGCCCCACGGGCTCAACTATATCTGGAACCTGCTCTTGAGCGGGAGAAACTGGTGGATCTGCAGGTGTTGCTCTAGATGTTGTACGAGCTGCACCTATGCCCCTACTGTGACCTCGGCCTCTCATGGCCCAAGCTGGTGGTACTGGTGGTTGTCCGTCCTGTCCGGTAGCATGTGTCCTCACCATCTGTGAGAGAATAGAATACACAAGTTTAGTTACCGAAATCAACAAATATGCACGCCAAGAATACAAAAATATGAAGTGTCTTAAGGGTTCGGCAGCCTCTCAAAGATAAGTACAAACGATTTTGTACCGATCCCCAAGACTCTACTAAACTTGCTAATGACTCGTGAGACCTATGTAATCTAGGTTCTGATACAAACTTGTCACGACCTAAAATCCTAATCTATCGTGATGGCGCCTATCATGGTACTAGGCAAGCCGACATTTAACAATATTCCTAACATTTTGAACAGAACGAATTAAATGAAAAGTCTGGAAACCCAAAAACGGGATAGAAACCCAATTAAGTTGGGAACAAATTAAGTGAAAAATATTCTCATAAATGGGATAGAAACCCAAAAACACAATGCAGAAGTTCCCAATCATCGGGGTGTCACAGAGTACATGAGCATTTATACATCACAAGTCTAGAAAACACTGTCTAATATAGTCTGAGACTAAATACAATAAGTGGAAAGATAGGGAAGGAGAGACAAGGTCTGCGAAACGCCGGAAGCTACCTCGGAATCTCTGGAAGATCAACTGTGTGCTGAAATCAACACCCACCGTGTCTGAAAACACCTAGATTTGCACACGAAGTGCAGGGTGTAGCATGAGTACAACCAACTCAGTAAGTAATAAGACTAAATAAAAAACTGAAGGTAGTGACTAGCTTAGCAATCAAAGTTCAATTATAGTGATTTCAATATAGGAAAGTAGGCATGCTTTCAAGCTCGACAATTACAACCAAAACAGTTAATTCATGTCAAGTTCAAATGAAATAAAAAATAATATCTCTTAGAAATTTAAAGACAGTGATATATGACAACTGAAATGCAACAGAAATGAAAGTCAAATGGAGCCTCTCAGAGAAATAGTTACTCAGTCCTCCCATTCACTCCAACCTCACAATCACTTATTCCTCAAAGTCATGCATTCCTCTCAATTGCTCAACACTTGGCACTGGGGGTGTGTAAAGACTCCGGAGGGGATCCTTCAGCCCAAGCGCTATAACAAGCCAATCATGGCATATAGCAGTGAAACATATTGCGGCGTGCAGCCCGATTCCATAAATATCCCCATAATGAGGCCCTCGACCTCACTCAGTCTTCAACCTCACCAGTCTATCGGGCTCTCAGAAATCATGATAAGAAGTCCAAACAACAATGATATAATGTATCAATAATGAACAATAGAGAATGAGATGTAATATATAAGTAAAACTGTGACTGAGTACAAAACCGTAATTTAGAATATAATTTAACATGTACACGACCTCTATGGGTCCCTACAGTGCCAACACATAGTCTAAACAATTCTACATAATCAATACGGGATAAAGGAATCAACTCCAAAAGGAAATGCTAAGTTATTAATCAAAAGTCAAAAATCGACACAAAAGCCGGTGTCACGACCCAAACCGATGGGCCGCGACGGGCACCCGGTTCCTTGCCTAACTGAGAACCAGCGTAAAGTATCTTTTTTATCATACCATCATAGGTAAATGGTCCAAAAGGGCCGTCATGATATAACCAGGATAAAACATAAGGGAATACTCAACATAGGATGACCCAACATGGAATACAAACTTATACATATGACATACGGGCCTATAAGGTTGACATGATCATTTGAACACTCAAAACATAGGCCGACAAGGCCATACAATCATCTATATACATGACATATGTCTACAAGCCTTTAAGAGTGCATAAACATCATAAAGGTCGGGACAAGGCTCCGTCATCCCAATCAATACATGTCCAAATCATACTAACCAAATAGGCAACTCCGGAGCAAGTGGAGTGCACCAACACCTTCTGCTGAGCTGATATACTACTAGGAGGACTCTCAACTTATCTATTGGTACCTGTGGGCATGAAACACAGTGTCCCCAGGCAAAAGGGATATCAATACAAATAAATTACTACGTATGTAAGGCATGAAAGTTGTATATAAAAGACATGATAGAAACATAGAGTAAAGAGCTCAACTCGTAACTATGAATAGCTATGTGACTCATGAAACATTAATAATGTCATGCATATGCGTATAAATGTCACATCATGCATAGGTATGTGCGTACATAACATCACTAATCCTCTAAGGGCATCCCATCTTATCATCTCGGCCTCTGTGGGCGAAATCATCAACGTAGACCAGCTGATCAGGTGGAGGTACATATATAACGCCATAACCTTTCCCCATATCCCATATACATATAACATATATGTATATAACGCCATCTGGTCATGGGTCAGTGTACATGTATAACTGAATGCAATGCATAAGAAGTAAGTCAATTATATCTCTCGAGATGTCATAAGATCAATATGCCTTCGGTAAATATCATGAAATAAACTTTATCAACTTTCATATTTTCTGATACCCATGAACAGACGATATAACAATAGGACACATGCAGAATCAAGAACATAGGCACACCTAGTACTTCTAAGAAGAGAGTCATTTGTGAAAGTTCTGCGTTTGCTCATTTTGTTTGTATCATATAGATCATGCCAAAAGGAAAGAATGGATAGCCTTAATATACCTTAGCTCCATTTAGTCCTTAATACCTTCCAAGCAATTATTCAAACAACTCAACTCAAACTACCATAACATAAGGAGATTCAAAATAAGTGTGCAAAGTAAAGGCTAAGTCCGTAACTTAAACTAGTAGCTCGCTTATGTAAATTTGGGTAGCATATCCCCTATAAAACGAGCCTAATCCAATACCATATACCAACTACAATGACCATAGCAACACAACAATACATAATTATCAATAACAAGATACCATATAACAACAACAAGTCACAACTACTTCACGATGAGCGACAAGCTCCGATTGAAACTTGTATGCCCCATATCACCCCTTATAGACTCCATAATTTAACTTAACAGTATCATTAACACGATAATGAAGTCATTCATCAATGATTCCAGCTTTATACCATATATGTATAACAAAGAAAACAATCACAACTCCAAATATCCTCAATTAGCAACTTTATTCACTAGTTCATGTCTAGCTCATCCATTTAATTTAATCAACATCAAGATAACCTTAAGAACATGCAAGAACACAATATAATTACATCCTACAGGGGATTCAAATCGAAATACATATTATATTTAGCTTACAATAGCCCAAAATACACCAATCACTTTGTTTCCAAAACGACAACTGTAGTAGTGTTAAACACCCCGAAAATGTTACAAAGAACGACTAATCCATATTTCGCCATTATATGATGTTTCTCCACACAATTTATCCTCCAAAAATCCATTAAATAGTATCAAAATAGACAGCCAAAAACAACACAAAACATCCACAAAACAGTCTACTACAAGTCGAATAACTCGAACTCACGGCTTCCGATCACCGTCCCGTGAGTTATAACTATTAGGAAACGAATATATCAGCCTTCCTTGCTATTTAAAATCTTAAATACAGAAAGTAAGAATTTTCTTAACTATTAAATACTTTAATACTGTCCTTTCCATCTAGACAACTGTTTTGTGAATAAATTCAAAGGCCAGGGAATCCCCCCTTTAGGCCTCTTTCTCACACCACGACTTGTGGACGGAATCCTTTCAATCTCGTAATTGTTTCTACCTTCTATCATGTAGCATGTACGACACTGACCTTGTAAGTTCCTATGCGACTCTTCTATCCTTTTTCCTCCATACTGTACCATAACTCTTACTTTGGTTTATTGTTACCAAGGTCTGCTACCCAACTCAAGGTTATTCTCTCGCTGCTTATCGTATATGTATAAATTTAAGTCCTTTAATGTTTCCTAATTACCGTTCATCTTAATAATGACAGCCTAATCTCATCTCATAATTTGGAACCTCTACCCGTCTATTGTCGACTTACCTTAATATTGATCTATAATCTACCATTGGTAACTTGAAACCTCTTACGTAATACCTTGTCACTAGGGCTCACGTCTCATCGGAGAACATTTGAAGTGATTTGCCTGATCCACCTAGGGATAATACTATACTTCAATAATTGTATTTCATAGCATCCAAATGTGATTCATCATATGGGTTCTAATCCAGTGCAATTCATGAAATCCTTTTTTCTGAAAATCATTACTCAATCAAAGGCCTAAATGTCATCCTCTTATCTATCACAATTACACCTTTATTCTACTGTCAGGGCAGCATTTCATCTCTTTTAATTGCTTCTAGTCTTAGACTCCTCCGAGTCAATTTAAGCTATACTGAGCTTTCTATAACTTACGGAAATCATCAACTCTCTTATTTTGGTAGGCTTAATCCCGAGGCCTTACCTATTCTTGTCACCTTCTCACTCGCCTTTTCTTATCCTTATTCCTATCTACCTAAAATCTTGTTGCTCTACGATACTTTTTCTTGATACCTACACATATCTATATATACCACTCGCAACCTTCCTCTAACTTTCTAGCACCATAAATTTCCTTTGGTGCCTTCTCAATTGTCTTTAAATATAATCAATTACGTTTCCTGGTCGTTCTGCCACTTGTTGCATGAATACTTCACTTATCTTATTGCCCATGAATACTGGAATTTCCTGTAACTCATAAGATCTCAAAACTCACCTTTGATTTTTTTTTTCCGTTCATTAGCCACGATAGGTAACACGTTTTTATGGAGTGCATACAATGTTGTAGTGAGACTTTTGTTATAGGATCATTTCTTCTTCAAGTTACTATGCTTAGGTTGAAGCCTTCTTCCTTGTTTTCTCAGCTAGTCTTTCGTTGTAGTACTTAGGAGAGACCCTCTGACTCTTGTAAAGATGAGAACTTATTACATCATATACCCGAAGGAGTTTTATTTGTTGTACTTACTCCCCCATAATTATCCTTAGTTACATACCTCCGCACTCTTGTGCTCGTAGGGTTGCTTCTGAACTGAAATTTTGACTATCTCTCTAGTGGCGCTCTCTTTTATTTCCGTACCACCTATACGGTACCTTAACTACTCCAACTCCTATATAAATATTTCTCAAGGATTACGATGTGATATCTATGAGGCCGAATTCACTATGTTTATCTTGCACAATCTGATGATTTGTTTGTATCCTCGTGTCAAGCCATAACTAAGCTCTTCCTGAATCAACTACTAACTACTAACTACTCGTTGGTCCATTATCATATCTATATTTCACGTAATATCCCTTGGTATATGTCTTTTGTTATGTATACAGTGTTTATTCACACTTATTTATCAATAACATTCCGGGTGAGAACCCTTACTTCTTCTCACCGATGTCGTTCTTGCATTATATTCTGGAGTCGTAACATATCCATGGGATCTGAATAAATGCAATCTCATTTCTTTCGCCTTATCGTCTTTGGCATATATTCATATCTTTACTGACATCTTACTCATCTTGCGGTAACCCTTCTGTACCAAGGATAACTGAATTTGTTTTACGCACGAGGGTGACACCTAGTGTTATTTCCACACTTAGTCTCTTAAGCTTAAATCTTCTCACAGTGCTTTCTTTAGGGAAGTGTCTTCCTGAATGACCTTTAAAGATTATTCTTTTGTTATCCATTCTATTATCGCCGGAACGAGATCTCTGAAATTCTTACGATGTCGACTATTATAAAATCCTTCGGTCTCGAATTCATGTTCAGTTTATCTTATTCACTATACCATACTAATTTCTTTTACTTCGATGTCTAACTTTTCCTTCTAGCGATCACGTACGAGTCACCAACTCATTTCTCGAAATGGGGACATGACTTTATTGCTTATACTTGTTTTATTGTCTCAAGGCCTGTCACCTATTGTCTTTTCCTTCACTTGACTATAGAATCTGTAATCCTGACATATTTTGATTTATCGTTATCATCCATTTATCACATCTTACTCATAATGCTTCATTTATTCTTTTCCTATTCTCCCGCTAATATTTCTGTCTATCACTTTATTCTAAAAACTTCAACAAAACATTCTTTCACTTATAGCTTCCCTTGCTTCATCTCACTGGTTCTTCGGGATGCCTAACATTCTCTCTCTTTTTTTTATTTCTAGAGACGGGAGTCATACTAAGGTAAATATTTATCCCTTCTAAGATTCCACTGCATATCTTCTGAAATTTCTAGATATTCTAGTATTCGTATCTGACTGTACTACTTTAAAGTGCACCATTCGGGTGTCTCACAAGGAGAATTATTACCACATTTGCAATATCTTCCAGAAATGTTAGCTAATGATAACAATCCATCTACAATTTTGGGTTACTCTAACCCCAGCTGGATTTTGATATCCCATCTTTCTCTTAAACTATATTTGTTATCCCCCATAGGGTATAACTGAGATGGGTGTTGTCAAGTGTATATACTATGTTACTGTTGAAAGTAACTCAGAATGTTTATATTTCTCTGCCTGAACTGTAAATACTGATAATATTCACTAAATGGGTACCTCGTATCCTTCATTACCTTGCTTTTTTTACTTGTTGAAACTTATATCTACCTTCTGATTCTCTCGTTTCTTTTTACCATAGGCGTGGATAGATATTCATGCCTTAGGACTCCTTATGAAGAAGCTTACACGTCTTAGTACTCACATGATCTACTGAAGACCTTACATTTACTCATCATAAGCATGATGCAAAATCGAGTTCCTCTTACTCAACTCTTCCACAACCATATTCAATCTCTTACCAACTGTTTTTATGGATGTATATATCGTTGTATTACGAATAAAATAAAACTTAGGAGTTTGAATACTTACAACTGGGCTCTACCACACGATCTAGAGTAAGAAGAAAGAGTGACAATCCTAAATGCCCGGTAGCCTCCTGCTTATAAGTGTGGTACACAACACACACATAAACAAGACTCTACTAGACATGGCTTGTAGACTCCCTAGGACAGAACTGCTTTGATACCACTTTTGTCACAACCCAAACTGACGGGCCGCGACAGGAACTCGGTGCCTTACCTAACCAAGCACCAACGTAAGTATCTTTCTTATCATACCATCATAAGTAAATGGGCCAGAAGGGCTATCATGATATAACCCGAATAAAAAATAAGGGAATACTCGACATAGAACGACCCAAAATGGAATACAAACTTATACATGTGACATACGAGCCTATAAGGCTAACATGATCATTTGTACACTTAAAACATAGGCCGACAATGCCATCCAATCATCTATATACATGATATATGTCTATAAGCCTCTAAGAGTGCATAAACATCATAAAGGTTGGTATAGGGGCCCGTCATACCAATCAATACATGTCCAAATCATACTGACCAAATAGGTAACTCCGGAGCAAGTGGAGTGCACCAGCACCTTCTGTTGAGCTCATAGCCTAATAGGAGGATTCTCAACCTGTCTATCGGGACTTGCAGGCATGAAACCAACGTACCCGAGAAAAATGGACGTTAGTACAAATAAAGTACCAAGTATGTAAGGCATAAAAGCAGTATATAAAAGACATGAAAGAAATAGGGAGTAAAGAACTCAACCTATAAGTCTGAATAACTCTGTGAATCATGAAATATTTATAATGTCATATATATGCGTATAAATGTCACATCATACATAGATATGTGCGCACATAACATCATTAAGCCTCTAAGGGCATCCTATCATATTATTTCGGCCTTTGTGGGCGAAATCATCAACGTAGACCAGCTGATCAAGTGGAGGTGCGTATATAACGCCATAACCTTTCCACATATCCCATATACATATAATATATGTGCATATAACTCCATCTGGTTATGGGTCAATGTACATGTATAACTAAATGCAATGCATAAGAAGTAAGTCAATAATATCTCTCGGGATATCATAATATCAATATGCCTTCGGTTAATATCATGAAAACGTATTTTCTGAGACCCATGAATATACGATATAATAATAGGACACATGGGGAATCAAAAACATAGGTACACCTAGTACTTCTAAGAATAGAGTCATTTGTGAAAGTTCTGCGTTTGCTCATTTCGTTTGTATTATATAGATCATGCCAAAAGGAAAGAATGGATAGCCTTAACATACCTTAGCTCCATTTAGTCCTTAATACCTTCCAAGAAATTATTCAAACAACTCAACTCAAACTACCATAACATAAGGAGATTCAAAATAAGTGTGATGAGTAAAGGTTAAGTCCGCAACTTAAATTAGTAGCTCGCTTATGTAAATTTGGGTAGCATCTCCCCTGTAAACAGAGCCTACTCCAATACCATATACCAACAACAATGACTAGATCAATCTAGCAATGCATAATTATAAATAACAAGACACCATATAATAACAACAAGTCACAACTACTTCACGACGAGCGACAAGTTCCGATTGAAACATGTATACCCCTTATAGACTCCTTAATTTAACATAACAGCATCATTAACACGATAATGAAGTCATTCATCAATGATTCCAGCCTTATACCATATATTTATAACAAATAAAATAATCCACAACTCCAACTATCCTCAATTAGCAACTTTATTCACTAATTCATGTCTAGCCCATCCATTTAACCTAATCAACATCAAGATAACCTTAAACACATGCAAGAACATAATATAATTACCTCCTACAGTAGATTCAAGTCGCAATCCATGTTATATTTAGCTTACAACAGCCCAACACACCCCAGTCACTTCATTCCCCAAACGACAACTATAATAGTGTCAAACACCCCGAAAATATTACAAAGAACGACTAATCTACCATTTCGCTATTATGATGTGTTTCTCCATACCATTTCTCCTCAAAAACTCCATTAAACAGTAGAAAAATAGACAGCCCAAAACAACACGAAACAACCCACAAAACAGTCTACTACAAGTCGAATAACTCAAACTCATGGCTTCCGATCACCGTCCTGTGAGTTCTAACTATTAGGAAATGAATTTATCAATCTTCATTGATATTTAAAATCTTAAATACAGAAAATAGGCATTTTATTAAATATTAAATACCTTCCAAAACTCAAACTACAAAGAAAATGAGAGACGATATAACGATACTTACGTCTTTGGGGTCGTTCTAATGTTGTCACTTATATATTTCGTACACGGGATGCTAATCTTCTTTGAAACCCTTATAGAGAGATTAAGGGTAAGTTTATGGGTCTTATTTGGTCGTGGTATCTGAAAAAATGAAGAAATAGACGACATAAGAAATATAAATATCCAATTTGCTGAAAAGTCAAAAAGGTGCTACTTGGCACCCTAGCATTGACCCTCCTTCCAATGCTTATATTTTTTTATACGGATTTCGTATGAACGAACGCTTAAATGAGTTGGAAACTACATTCCAAGACCTTCAATTTGGTATATAATATGTGTTAAAAATACCTCATATAATACACGAAATGTATTGCTCAAAAAGCTTTAGTGACCCACCTACTTGTCACCTATGCAATCTGCGCAGTCTCGCAAAACGGCAAATATCTCTCTGCTCCGATGTCGTATCGACGAATGCTTTAATGCATTAAAAACTAGACTCGTATATATTCAATTTGATTTATGAATCATCCTGTAATTCAAAGTATATTAGTAGAAAAGCTTCGCTACATTTGACATGTTATTCAGCATATTATGAATGTAACTTGTGATGACCTTTGCCAACTTTTGTTCCAAAACTCGCTTGACTTCAAAAGGAAACACACGACTATCATACGACTAAAATAACTCATAACCTAACATCATTATCATATTAAGAACCCTAGTATCACCCCAAAAGAACATTCTCAACTTGTCGACATTCGACAAAACTTATTTTCTTCAATTTGCTTATCTTCTAAGCCTTTCAACCCTCTTAGTAGTTGTTATCCCTGATCTTAAAGATTTGTAACCTCCAAGCTAACATGATTAACTTACTTTATGTACTTTCAAAGACGATCTCATTTATGAGCTTACATCAAAATGTACTCTCACATATGAAAATATGGGGTGTAACAGCTAGCCCCCAGGCCCACGTCTTGAAGTTAGATAAAAGTTACAAAACCTGGAAGCTCATTCAACCACGAGTCCAACCATACCAAATTTATCAAAATCCGACACCAAATCGTCACCCAAATCTCCAAATCAAACCCATCAAATCTCTAGCCTCAAACTCCCAAATTACACCTTAAATACACACCAATTAGGTGGAAAACTCAATGGAGAATCAAGATTATTGATAAAAATTATCACAAGGGACTTACCTCAAGAATCCCCTCGAAAACCCTCTCAAGAATCACCCAAACCTGTACTTGAAATGTTTGAAATGAAGCCAAAATCGTGAACCGTTATTTTAGTTAATCTGCCTAGGCTTTCCGCTTATACGGAAACTTAACCGCTTCTGCAGCGTCGTAGAAGCAACATCATACACGCATCTGCGGCTCATTCTGCTCCTGCGGTCCATCACTCCGCTTCTGCGGACCAAGTTCACCTGCCCAGTTCCACTTCTGCAGTCCCTCTGCCGCTTCTGCGGTCACGCAGCTGCGGAATTCCCTATCGCACATGCGCGCCTTTTGCTTCTGCGCACCTCTCACCGCACATGCGGCCACGCAGGTGCAGAAAACTCCTCACACCTGCGACCACCTGCACATTCCCCTCCAAACATGCACATGCGCAAGCCAGCCCGCACCTGCGATCAAAGCTCCGCAGGTACGGTTACACCACTAGAGGTCCAACTTCATAAATCTCTTAACTTCAATTTTTGATCTGTTAACCATCCGGAATCAATCTGAGCCCCTCACGACCTCAATCAAGCGTACCAACAAGTCATAAAACCTCATACTAACTTAGTCGAGCCCTCAAATCACACCAAAAAATTTCAAAAACACGAATCGCACCCCAATTCAAGCCTATTGAAATTAAAAAAAATTTAATTTTTATAAACGACGCCGAAACCTATCAAAACACAGCCCAAATTTTGCACACAAGTCACATTTGACATTACGGACCTATCCCAACTTCCGGAATCGGAATCCGACCCCGATATCAAAATGTCCACTTCTGGTCAAACTTTCCAAAAATTCCAACTTTCGTCATTTCAAGCCTAATTCCACTGCGGACCTCCAAATCACAAACGAGGCACGCTCCCAAGTCCAAAATCACCCGACCAGGCTAACGGTGCCATCAAAACTCCATTCCGGAGTCGTTTACTCATACATCCAGTCAATCATTTCAACTTAAGCTTTCAACTTTGAGACTAAGTGTCTCATTTCATTCTGAAATCTCACCGGACCCGAACCGACTACCTCGACAAGCCACATAACAGCTATAAAGTACAAAATGAGCAGTAAATGAGGGAACGAGGGTTACAACTGTCAAAACGATCGATAGAAATGTATATATATAAGAAATCATGATTTCAATATGGGCTAAAGTTTTTCCGTTTTGACTTAGAAACATTTTCTCGAGATATTTTTTGTCTAAGAATAAATATCTCTCTCCGAGGAGTTGATCTTTTGCACATTTATTAGGTATATAATATAATAGGGATGTTAGAAATTATATCATTATTTAGAAGGGTACGCATTACTTTTGGATTGTTGATAGGCATTGGAAGAAGTTTTATATCTTATCCTAGAAAGAATATCATGCTCATTTGATTGGTCTTTAATTTGCAACATTTTTTAGTGCCTTTTGACTAGAAATATTCAATTATTTGTATGGATCGTAGAAATATGATAACCTAGATAAGCCATTATCATAGCCTCGTACGTGTCCCAAAGTGTGACTTCCCTGCAGAGTTCGAATTAGTCAAATCTAAGTGAATATTGAATTAGTCGAATGAGAAACTAAAAACTGTGTCCCACTAGTGAAATTGAATCTTTTTTGCTTAGTCTAACCTCAAAATATTTGTCATGCAAATTTAACATTTTATATATAGAGAGAGAGCTTAGTCTAACCTCAAAATATTTGTCATGCAAATTTAACATATATATATATATATATATAT
>AWOL01S0001125.1:21090-31888 GCA_000715115.1 Nicotiana otophora | reverse complement strand
CCTCCCCCTTTCCTTTACACACTTAGTCATCTAATATTGACTGTTATAGTTGTATCCTTGTAGTCCTTAAGATTTGTACCAATTCTCATTGTGTTATAATGAAACTCTTTGACCTTTTATTCTTTTTGTTTATTTGATCATCTCGCCTAATTATAATCCATATATTCTTAAGTTCGGCCGGGATTCACAGTTGTGGACCTCGAAGTAACACCTTCTCTTTGAGGTAATTTAAGCTCTTACTCGATCTTTGGTGGCGTTGACTAGTCAAACGGAGTTATCTACATAATAGGTGCCCTAACGCACCTTAAAAACCGTTAGGTGATGACTCTTCTCTTTAACACTCTATCTTCCATTTAAAAGAGTTGTCACACGTCGAAACTCGCTTTCGCGAGAAAAAGGGGCGCGACATCCTGGCGACTCTGCTGGGGATACACTTAGGCTCTTACCATAATGAACTTGATTTACGTTGATTACTTTCTTAATTACATGCACATCCCTTCTTCACCTTTATTTGTTTAAATTTGCTATTACATACATATCCCCTATTTACCTTTATTTGTTTAAATTTGTTATGACATGCGCATCCCTTCCCTATCCACCTTTATTTGTTTAAATTTGTTATGACATGCGCATCCCTTCCCTATCCACCTTTATTTGTTTAAATTTGGTATGACATGTACATCCCTTCCCCGTTCACCTTTATTTGTTTAAATCTGTTATGACATGCACATCCCTTTCCCGTTCACCTTTATTTGCTATGACCACTCTTCATTTCATCTTGTCTAAGACTGCCATATCATGCCTCTCCCATCCCTATTCCTGTATCTGCTTTATTACATTCTTGCATATATTCCACGAACTAAACTGACTCCTTCCTTTTGTCTTTCCTTTCTATATTTCCTATGTTTACCTTACTATTGTATTTACTGATTTTACATATTTATCATGCAAATACTCTGGATAAAGCATGCTCCAAATCATACTCCACTCATACCAATTATCAACATAGCGACGCTTGATGAGTGTCTGCACTCTTCCTAAATTACCCTTTTTTTTAAATCAGAAAGGCTTATTTGCGGTAGACTAGTAGATTAACGGTGCAATCGACCGTCCCGTGCCTTTCCCTCTCAAGTTGTCCACTTGGGAGTACCAGTCTAGGCCATTCTAGAAACCTCACTCCAATATCAAATATACATGCATCATGTTAAACCTAGTACGGGTTAGAACGTTGTTAACGTAATAGTCCGCTAAGATAAGCCTTTTCCAAAGTCCGATGAGATTTCTATAATCCCAATGGACACTACCATATTATGTGCATTACTTGGAGAAAATGTGCCAATATGTTGATCATTATTGTGTAAGTGGTTGAATCTGGAGGGGGAAAGGGCTAACTTTATTTGTTTGCAGAAAATGAAGCACGAAGTCCCCAGGTTTGGCATGGTCCAAAACATCCCACCTCTGCTACTTGACTGGTGGAAAGACCTTGCGCCCTACGACAAGAATCATATGAGAAGGGTACTTGGTGACTTACCATCTTTGCTTAACATCCGACCAAATAGGGCCTTGATTGAGCGTGCTACCATGTTCTGGGACGAGAAAAGGGTTGTCCTCCGCTTTGGTGACATCAAAATGACTCCTCTCCTAGAAGAAATAGGAGGCTTCGCTAAGTTGCTGTGGGATAGTCCAGGATTACTAGTGCCAGAGAATCGCACCCCTTGCGGTTTTCTAAAGATGCTAGGTTTTAATAAAAATGATGAATTGCTTTTTTAAAAGAAATCATACATCCCATTTGAATTCCTTTACGAGCGTTACAGGCACAACAAGTCATACCGCCTTCATCATGATGAACTCGCCATTATTTCCTTGGGTTGGACGCAACACCGGGTTTATATATTCATTGTCTGCTTCTTAGGGTTGTGGATATTTCCAATGAAGGGGGAAGATTCATATCCGTTTAGCCATGGTCTCCAGGACTTTGATAGAAGGCATCGAGGAACAAACTTATACCATCATCCCCATGATCCTAGCCAAAATGTACCGCGCTCTAGATCGGTGCAAACAAGAATGCGGACACTTCGAAGGTTATAATCTGTTACTACAAGTCTAGTTGTTGGAACACTTTCAAAGGGGAGAATATCACCAAGAGCATCTGCGACGGTCGTTGAATGATTACATAGCTTACCATCACCCAAAGAAAATGACATTTATTCCAGAGAGGTTCGCACAACCTGGAAATGTTGAAAGTTGGGTGCGTTTCTTCAGCAATCTAACAGACGAGCAGGTACATCGGATGTTTGAATGGTTTCCTAGCAGTGAGTTCATCATCAGTTCGTGAGAGACTACCTATTTGGTACTGATCGGGTTGAGAGACATCTATCCTTATTCTTCCATAAGGGTAATGAGACAAGCGGGAAGAAAACAGGTCATACCTTGGGTTTCCAACATGGTCCAGTATAAGGCAGATTTCAAAGGGGACGCCATTCCATTCAAGTTTGAGGCACAACATATGTGGAACCAGAAGATCATTGTGGAAAAGGAAACTATTGAACCAGACAGGTATCATGTCAGTCATGTGTACTTCTACCCATCATGGTTGGTAGATGATATAGCAGGAGACGTCAAGCCGGGAGTCAATATGAAGAACAAGATCATAGATGATGATGCTGAGGCACAAGTCAAGTATAGGAGGCTACACAAAAGGGTTTTTGAGTCTGAAGCTAGACATCTGGAACAACATAAAGTGGACATGGAGCCAATTAATGAATCGAAGGAAATCGCCACTAAGTCCACCGAGAAATTGGAATATCTAGAACAAGGATTGATGGAGCTTGAGGGAAAGATGAGAAAGAGGCTTGCGGATTGTCAAAACACGGATGGCAGTGAAGGAGGGCATCTAACAAAGGCTTATTTATTATTGGATATGCGCGACTTGGGGAACTTGATTGATGGAGTCAAAAGAGCCAAGCACAGAGAAGGTCCTTCAGGGACCAAGTAGACTAGCAAATAATGTTCTTTATTGTTTTCTAACTTAGCTTTAGATTTCAATTGTCTTAAGGCTAAATACCATTAGTAACTTTATTATTGTCGATTTAGTGAAGGTTTGGCTCATTTTCACATTAATGAAATGACGCAATTATTGGCACCAATTTTCTCCAAGTCTATGTGTCGCTTAGGCCTACCTCGGGCACAACGAGGCCCCCATATTAGGACGCGAATTATTACATGATTTTGCAAAACATGTTTAATATTGCAAGCATTCTTTCAATACCCCTTACTAACTTGGGTACCTTTTGCTTTTTCTTTCTTTTGATTATTCCCACTTCCCAAGGTTGGTTCGTGCATACTGGCATCGTCAGCATATCACACTAGATCCAGAGGTCCTCCACCTCCTCCTCTACCAAGCGATCCTAAATGCAAAAGCAAAGGGAAAGGGAAAATGGATGATTTGAGTGGTATCAGGAAAGACAACGCCAACCTGGCAGAAAATGGCGAAACTTCGGATGGCCGAAGTACTCTGGCACAGAATGAACTAGTCTTACGTCTAGAACAGAAAATCTTGGAGCTACAAGGAGAACTTGAGCAGGTCCGAAACTTAGCAAACCTTTCTCTCACCCTTAATGTCCCTGATATTAACCAGCAAAATCCAACTACCCAAAACCAAGCACCACCACAAAACACACAAAACCAAAATCCACCGCCAAATTCTCGTGCACCACACCAGTACCCCACACCTCCTCAAAACCTTAACCCTCCACCAGTACCTACTCCTTAACAACACCACCATCATCCAACTCCATACCCACAAACTACCACTTATCACACTCCCCAGAATGCACCACAACCCACTCCTGATCCCCAAAACTCAACCAATGACCACCCTTATGCCCAGATTCCCGGAGTTCATCAAAGTAATCCCATATACGTGGAAACTTTACACCACACCCCGCAACAAACCCTATACATACCTGAATCAGCCGAGAAAGACCTGCTCATTAAGAACATGGCGGAAGAACTCAAGAAGCTCACGGGTAGAGTTCAGAGTGTCGAAGGTGGTAAAGGCATTGAAGGTTTAAACTATGAAGACTTGTGCATTCAGCCAGATATGGAACTGCCGGAGGGTTATAAATCTCCCAAGTTCGAAATGTTCGATGGAACTGGTGATTCGAAAGTGCATCTGAGGACATATTGTGACAAACTTGTAGGAGTGGGCAAAGATGAATGAATCTATATGAAATTGTTCATGCGAAGCCTCACAGGAGATGCGTTGTCTTGGTATATCAGTCAGAACCCGAAGAAGTGGGTTAATTGGGTAAGCATGACATCAGATTTCATGGACAGATTCAGGTTCAACACAGAAAATGCACCAGACATTTTCTACATTCAAAACCTCAAGAAGAAACCAACAGAAACCTTTTGCGAATATGCTACTCGATGGAGATCTGAAGCCGCGAAAGTAAGGCCAGCACTTGAAGAAGAACAAATGAATAAGTTCTTCGTTAGAGCTCAAGACCCGCAGTACTATGAAAGTCTTATGGTTATTTAAAACCACAAGTTCCCTGACATCATCAAGCTGGGAGAAAGAATAGAATAAGGGACTAAGAGTGGGATGGTGACAAATTTCGAGGCACTGATGGCCACGAATAAAGCATTGCAATCGGGAGGTATTTCGAAGAAGAAAGAAGTGGGAGCCGTAATAGTGGCCCAGGTCTCCTTCACATACCAAACACCTCCACCTACATACCAAATGCCTCCACCCACATACCAGCATTCACCCCCCCAAATACCAACAACCTGCTACTACCTACCACGCCTATAACACTCAACCCGTATATTACCACTCACCACCACCCGCCCGCCAAAACTACCAAAAACCATGACCAAAATTCGACCGCAAACCACCTAGACAATACACCCCAATTGCTGAACCCATAGACCAACTATACGAGAGACTGAAAGCTGCTGGTTATGTCACTCCCATTCCTGCCGTTGCTATGGAGAATTCTTCTCAGTGGATTAACCCCAACAAAACATGTGCCTATCATTCAGGCATGAAGGGTCATACCATTGATGAGTGTCGCACACTGAAAGACAAGATTCAGACGCTGATCGACACTAAGGTCATACAGGCAAAGGAAGTTGCACCAAATGTTCTTAATAATCCTCTCCCGGATCATAGAGGTGAGGGAATGAATGTGATAGAGACCGACGAGGAATGGGATTCGGAGGGGTCAATTGGACTCATTCAGGAGGGGGACAATACTAAAATGTCTCTGGTCACCCTCACACCCGTTGTGGTGCACACCTATTGTGGTGCAAACCAAAGCACTGTTTGAAGTTGAGGTAACTACACCATTCACTGTGATGGTATCCCTCACGCCATCTTACAAGTCTGATGCTATCCCATGGGATTATGTTGTGGAATTAAGGAGAAAAGGAAAAGAAAAAATGGAGGAAACAGGTGTGGCGCAAGGCATGACTAGATTTGGCAGAGTCTATACACCTGAGCACCTGGGAGGAACAAGAAAAAAAGCTGCATCTAAGCCACCTATTATTGAGGCTGGCCCTGATAACCTTTGGAGAAAGGTACAAGCAAAGGAATACTCTGTTGTCGATCATCTGAACAAAACTCCCGCTCAGATATCCATCTTGTCACTGCTGCAAAACTCTGAGACACACAGGAATGCCTTGATGAAAGTGCTGAGTGATGCTTATGTACCCATCAACATCACTAGTGGGGAGATGGCCAACATGGTCGGTCAGGTGCTGGAGAGCCACAAAATCACCTTTCACGAGGATGAATTACAACCAGAAGGACTAAGTCACAACAGGGCACTACACATCACAGTGCAATTTGAGGATAAGTTCATCGCCAGGGTCTTGATAGATGGGGGTTGAAGTCTCAATATATGCCTACTGACTACTCTAAAGAGGTTGGTTAAAGGCATGCATGAGATACAGATGGGAAGTATGAATGTAAAGGCATTTGATGGATCCCAAAGAGCCACAATCGGAGAAATCAACCTCAGCCTACAGATGGGCCCAACCAGGTTTGATGTTGAGTTTCAAGTGCTGGATATATCTGCTACCTAAAATCTATTATTGGGACGACCCTGGATACATGCCGCTGGGGCAGTGGCTTCTACTCTACATCAGGCTATGAAGTTTGAGTGGAACCATCAGGAGGTGATTATCCATGGAGATGGAAGTAACCCTATCTACACCAATCGAACTGTTTCAGTCATCGAGAATAGGAAGAAGCTGGGTGGAGAAACGTACCATCATGTTGAGCGAGTCAATGCAATTAAAAAGGATCGATGGTGGAGTAATAAGATAGAAAGCATATTAATATGGACAGGATATGAACCTGGCAAGGGTCTCGGCAAAAAACCCCAAGGGATCACCAAACCCATACAACCGCAGCGTCATGGCACAACCTTTGGGCTCAGATATGAATATACTTTGCAAGAGTATCAGGATTGGTCGCCGCCATGGCGTAGTCCTTATTATCCACTGGAACAACCAGTACCACCTCTACACCAGACATTTCATCAAGCTGGCATGATGTGGGGATCTGAGGAAGATGAAGTCTTAGCTGGCATGATAAAACTGTTTTTGGATGAAGAAGATATGGATTACAGTGCAATAGTTGAGGAGGAAGAGGAGGAAGACCTTACCATTCAGATCATGGGGAAAGGAGTTGTTCTAAAAAACTGGACTGATGCACCATCCCGGGCCCGTCGAGTTCCTGGGTAGCCTCGCAATTAGCATCAATTATTTTTTTCAAAATAGTTTTGAGCATTTTAGACATTTTCAGTATTTTGTTTTGAAATAATTTCTCGAGTCATCGAGCCGCACTTGTTGACGTTTCCAAATTTTATTAATGTATTACTACTTTTCGTATTTATTATTATTCTCTACATTTTCTTAATTTCTTTACAGTATCATTATTACCTATCCCGATGAACCTGCAACTGTGACATGTAATGAGACAACGCAACATAAGGATAGTGATTCGGAGGATCTGGAAGATGATACAATACCTTTGGAAATCGTCAGAGAAGTGGAAAACTTTGAAAACAAACCAAAGTCTAATTTGGATGAAACTGAGGCAGTTAACTTAGGGGATTCCGAAACGGTCAAGGAAACACACATAAGCATTCACCTAGCACCGTCATAGAAGGAAGAGTACGGCGATATGACTAGTTTGAGCACATCCATAGTGGCTCACAAGCTACCCACTAATCCTACATGTCCACCGGTAAAACAGAAGCTCAGAAAGTTCAAGTCGGATATGAGTTTGAAGATAAAAGAGGAAGTCACTACGCAGATTAAATCCAAGGTTCTTAGAGTGGTTGAATACCCGACTTGGTTGGCCAACATTGTGCCAGTTCTGAAGAAAGATGGGAAAGTCAGAGTATGTGTTGATTACCGTGATCTAAACAGGGCAAGTCCTAAAGATGATTTTCCATTACCCAATATACACATACTGATCGACAATTGTGCCAAGCATGAACTCCAATCCTTTGTGGATTGCTTCGCGGGATATCATCAGATCTGGATGGATGAAGAGGATACCGAAAAGACATCCTTTATCACACCATGGGGACTATACTGCTACAAAATGATGCCAGTTAGTTTAAAGAATGCTGGAGCCACCTACATGAGAGCCATGACAACTATTTTCCACGACATGATACATAAGGAAATAGAGGTGTACGTGGATGACGTTATCATCAAATCTAAAAAGAGTACAGATTACATAGCAGACTTAAAGAAATTCTTTGATCGGCTTCGAAGGTACAATCTGAAACTGAATCCTGCAAAATGTGCCTTCCGAGTCCCTGCTGGAAAATTGTTAGGATTCATCGTCAGTCGCCGAGCGATTGAACTAGACCCATCAAAAGTCAAAGTTATCCAGGACTTGCCACCTCCGAAGAATAAGAAAGATGTGATGAACTTTTTAGGGCGCCTCAATTACATCAGTCGTTTCATAGCACAATCAACCGTGATATGTGAGCCAATCTTCAGGATGCTGAGGAAAGATGCTGCAACAAGCTGGACTGAAGAATGCCAAAAAGCCTTCGACAAAATCAAGGAGTATTTATCTAAACCACATGTTTTGGTCCCACTAGAACCAGGAAGACCTTTGTTGCTTTATTTGTCCGTATTGTATGGAGCTTTTGGCTATGTTCTGGGACAACATGATGAGACTGGAAGAAAGGAGCAGGCGATATATTATCTGAGTAAGAAATTCACACCCTATGAAGCCCGGTACTCTTTGCTGGAACATACCTGCTGTGCTTTGACATGGACAACTCAGAAGTTGAGGCATTATTTCTGTGCATACACTACATATCTCATATCAAGGATATACTCGCTAAAATACATCTTTCAGAAACCCATGCCTACGGGTAAGCTAGCAAAGTGGAAAATATAGTTGAGTGAGTTCGACATCGTCTATATAACTCAAAAGGCGATCAAAGGGCAAGCATTGGCGGATCATTTGGCAGATAATCCCGTAGACGGAGAATATGAACCATTGAAAACGTATTTTCCCGATGAGGAGGTATCATTCGTGGGAGAAGATATCACCGAAGCATATGATGGTTGGATAATGTTCTTCGACGGAGCAGCAAACTTCAAAGGAGTAGGTATTGGAGTTGTCTTGGTATCAGAGATCGGCTAACACTATCCGGTATCAGCAAAACTCAGGTTTTCATGCACCAATAATATGGTGGAGTATGAGGCCTGCATTTTGGGACTCCGGTTGGCCATTGACATGAACGTTGAGGAGTTGCTGGTAATCGGAGATTCAGACCTTTTGGTGCACCAGGATCTAGGAGAATGGGCCACAAAGAACACCAAAATATTGCCATATTTGCATTGTGTACAAGAGCTGATCAAGAGATTCACAAAGATAGCATTCAAATATGTTCCGAGAATTTAGAATGAGTTCGCAGATGCATTGGCCACTTTATCTTCCATGATACAACACCCATACAAGAACTTCATCGATCCCACCCCAATAGGAATTCATAAACAGCCAGCTTATTGTGCTCATGTTGAAGAAGAGAGTGATGGAAATTCGTGTTTCCATGACATCAAGGAATATTTGGAAAATGGAGAGTATCTAAAGCACGCAACCCATACTCAGAAGCGTACACTTCGAAGGTTAGCCAACCATTTCTTTCAAATCAGAGGAATTTTGTATAGAAGGACTCCAGACCTGGGATTATTACGGCGTGTAGACGCCAAGGAGGCATCCAGATTGCTCGAGGAAATACATGCCGGAACCTGCGGGCCGCACATGAATGGGTTCACCTTAGCCAAAAAGATACTAAGAACGGGGTATTTCTGGATGACTATGGAAACAGACTGCATCAAGTATGCTTAGATGTGCCACCAATGCCAGATACATGCTGACATGATATGGGTACCACCTAATGAACTCAATGCAACAAGTTCACCTTGGCCTTTCCCGGCCTGGGGTATGGATGTCATCAGCCCGATTGAGCCTACCACTTCGAATGGGCATAGATTCATTCTAGTGGCCATAGACTACTTCATAAAATGGGTTGAAGCCGCATCTTACAAAGCTGTAACTAAAACGGTCATAGCAGATTTTGTTCTGGACCGCATTGTTTGTTGGTTTGGAGTACCATAGTCAATTATCACCGATAACGCCACCAATCTCAAAAGTGATCTGATGAAGTTCATGTGTGAAACCTTCAAGATCAAGCAGAAGAACCCCACATCATACAGGCGGCAAATGAACGAAGCCGTAGAAGCCGCCAACAAGAACATCAAGAAGATACTGAGGAAAATGGTAGATAATTACAAATAATGGCACGAGAAGCTGCCATTTGCTCTGCTCGGGTATCGTACCATGGTTCACACATCAACTGGGGAAACTCCCTACTTATTGGTTTATGGTAATGAAGCGGTTATTTCCTTCCGAAGTAGAGATCCCTTTTTTAAGAATCATACAAGAAGCTGAGCTTAGCGATGCAGAATGGGTATAGAGCCGATACGAGCAACTAGCTCTCATTGATGGAAAGATAATGAATGTGGTATGTCACGGTTAACTCTACCGGAACAGAATGGCAAGAGCTTTCAACAAAAAGGTCAGATCAAGACAATTCGCACTGGGGCAATTTGTGCTAAAGCGGATCTTCCCATATCTGGATGAAGCCAAGGGGAAATTCTTACCCAATTGGCAAGGTCCCTACATGGTTCATCGAGTACTAACAGGAGGAGAACTTATACTTGCAGAAATGGACGGAGAGATTTGGCCAAAACCTATCAACTCAGATGCAGGCAAGAGATACTATGTTTAGGATTGTTTACATTTATGCATTTGATGTAACTGAATTACGCTTGACCTGATTCCCGTTTAAGAGGGGATACATAGGCAGCCTTGTGGGTTCGGTCACATCTTAATAAAATCTTCATTTTCCCATGATCAGAAACCGGGCAAGATCGCAAGTTCAACCAACTTCGTCATATATGGAACAGCCAAAAAGCATTATCAGAAGTATGCATTTAAACTGGAGCAGAATTTTGAGGAGGTTGCAATGTCTCTAAATGCGTCATAGTCACCGGTTCATCTAAATTATTTGATATCACATACTGCAATACATTTCAAACAACTATATTTTTGCAAATAATTTGTCAAATGCACATATATATTTTGAAAACTTTGTTTCTATGACAGCGAGACGTTACCCAGGGTAAGTCAAACAGGATCTCAAGACAAGAGTGAAGGCAAAGCAAAGAGTCAAGAGCACGAACCGACCTT
>AWOL01S0001125.1:0-20086 GCA_000715115.1 Nicotiana otophora | reverse complement strand
TTTCTTTGAATGCAGGCACGATAAAATAGCAATATTTGCAAATACATACGCACATCACTACCTTCATAACGACAAGTTACCAAACGCAAACACATCCAGCTAAGAAATACTTCACTCTCTCACCGTCACTCATCGCTTTTCTTGTATAAGGCTAAGAACTGCCTTTCCTTTGTATGAGACTAAGCCTTGTCTCCCTTCCTTTGCATGAGGCTAAGCACTGTCTACGCTTCTTGCATGAGGCTAAGAATTACCTCTGTAATTGCATAAGGCTAAGCACTGCCTTTCCCTACATGAGACTAAGCATTGTCTCCCTTTCTTGCATGAGGCTAAGCATTGCCTCTGTAATTGCATAAGGTCAAGCACTGCCTTTTCCTGAATGAGACTAAGCATTGTCTCCCTTTTTTGTATGAGGCTAAGCATTGCCTCTGTAATTGCATTAGGCTAAGCACTGCCTTTCCTTTGCATGAGACTATGCCTTGTCTCCCTTCCTTCGCATGAGACTAAGAACTTTCTCCACTTCACTTCTTTTATCGCATCGATTAAAACCTTCGGTTTTGATCATTGTGAAAATGAGTCTTGTGTCTATAAGAAGTGATGGAGATAAAGTTATATTTTTGGTTTAGTACGTAGATGATATTTTTCTCATAGGAAATAATGTGAGCATGTTGAATTCAGTAAAGGAATGGTTGTCCTCACGTTTTGATATGAAAGACTTGGGACATGCGGCACATATCCTTGGGATCAAGCTTATGTGAGATCGCAAGCAAAGGATATTAGGCTTATCCCAAGTACTTTATATTGATATTATTCTCACCAGGTTTAGCGTGCAAGATTCCAAGAAAGGCTTTCTCTCTTTTAGACATGGAATCTCTCTGTCGAAAGATCAGTCCCCAAAAATGACTGATAAGATAGAAAAGATGAAGGTGGTCCCTTATGCTTCTGTTGTAGGGAGTCTCATATATGTTATGCTATGTACTAGACCTGATATCTGCTTTGTTGTTGGCATGGTTAGTAGATTTAAGTCTAACCCTGGATGAGAACAATGAACTGTCGTTAAATATATAATCAAGTACTTGAAAAGGACAAGGGATTATATGTTGGTTTATCACTCAGGTGATCTTGCACCCATTGGCTATACTTATTCAGATTTCCAGTTAGATAGACATTCTAGAAAATCTACCTCAGGATATATTTTACCCTAGAAGGTGGAGCCATAAGTTGGAGTAGCATCAAGCAATCATGTGTTGCCGATTCCACCATGGAAGTTGAATATGTGGCTACATCTGAGGTAGCTAAAGAGGCTATTTGGCTTGGGAACTTTCTAAAAGAGCTTAATGTAGTTCCTTCGCTTCAAGCACCGATTGTACTTTATTGTGACAATAGTGGTGCAGTTGCAAACTCGAAGGAACCAAGAAGCCATAAAAAGAGTAAGCATATTGAGCGTAAATATCACTTAATTTGGGACATAACTCATAGAGATGATGCAAGAGCGTTGAAGATTGCGTCAGAGGACAATTTGGCAGACCCGTTTACAAAGAACTTGCCACAGAAGATTTTTGACAAGCATGTAGAAGGAATGGGTGTTAGAGTAGTAAACGCATGGTTATGAGTCTAAGTGGGAGATTGTTGGGATATACTATTAACCATGTGGTTTAGACATAGTATTTTGTTTAATTCTTTATGGAATAATTTTTTATTTAATTTATTTAATTCAATAAAGTGCCTTTTTAAATAGATCATTTGTTACATGGGTGTCCTTTTAGTTATGTATTAGACAGTTTTGTGTATAGGCGCAACCCGATAGCGTCTGTTGTGACTCCATTGTACCTGCAAGTTTCAACTAATTCAAGAAAATCAATTAGATGGGTGTGAGGATCTTCATTCGCATCACCAGTAAATTGACACGACTGCTGAATAGTTTGAATCAAGCATGTGCGAATTTCAAAGTTATTTGCTTCAATTGGTGGTCTCCTCACACTTGATTCTCCTTCAAAATGATCTGGCCTTGCATAATCTCTTTGTATTCTATCACATCATGGTGCCACTTCATCAAATTATTCTTCTACTTGATGTGGCGGGAGTTGATTGTTGTTGTTAAGTTCCTCGTTCTCCATTTCTTCTTGTGAAGAAATTTGAGATCGTGAAACCTGTTCTTTTCGCAACAACCGCAAGGATTTTTCAATTTCAGGATTGTATTCAACTAGTACTTTCGAGGAGGAACGGGTCATACACTTCCTGAATTTTTATTTTTATTTTTCAAAATAATTACACAAAAACAAAATCTCAAATTAGTAGTAAAACAATTTATCTGTAGTGGACGTTGCCAATCCCCGGCAAAGGCGCCAAAAATTTGACGAGTCTCTGTCGTATATATAACTTAAACTCGTACTCTGTCAAATAATAGTATAGAAAGATGTCGAACCCACAGAGATTGGTTTATCTATTCTACAGACATTTCTTGTTTCAATTACTATTTGAGAAAATTAGAAAGAGTTGAGTTGTGATTTAACTAAATAAAAATGTGTAAATGAAGCAATGGAGAAATATTATTTTTTTCAAATATAAAACGATGTTGGGATCGTGACTTCACTTAATATTTCTATTATATAGTAGATATACTTATTCTTTAATTTCTATTTCTCACGAATGTATAAATGCCTCTCACGATTACACTTATATATTATTACTTAAATTGAACAATTAGTTGCACTCCTTTTGGTTATACAAATTAATCATCAAAATAGTAATATTAAAGAACCAGAAATAAAAGCTTAAACTAAAAAAATACACTTTTTAGTAAGTCCCTTTCGATTACCCTACTTGATATAATAGATTACTACAGTATTTGCCTCTCTCGATTACAAATAAATGTAGAATTCATTATAACATAATATAGATAGATATCACTACATAAATATGAACATCTATCACTAAAGCAGATAAACATAAAATAGAATTTAGCTCAAGCATGTGAAATTATAGAATAATATCTATTATTATATAGAAATATTACGTGAAGTCATTCTCCCAACATAAGAAAAGTTACTCCATATTGGAGCTAATAACAACAACGAAAATATTCTTTCCCATTAAATAAGAAAATAGAAAGAAATATTCAAGAAGAATATTTTTCTCTATTTAATTAAAAACAGAAACTAGAGTAATTTCCGACACTACAATTTATTCGGAACTAGAGATGAAGCCAATATAATGGCTAAAAGATGTAAAAAGAAAAGAAACTAAAGAAGAATGATAAAGGAAATAACTTTCTGCTTAAAACTTGATTTTCGATACTACACTTCTAAGATTTCTCCCCCCCCCTTGATGCCTCTTTTTATAGGCGAGCCATGACAAAGTTTCCATTACACTTCTGGATATGAACTTGTCATGGCTGGTTGTGGCCTTGTTATGGTTGGTTATGATTTTCTGTTGTAGCTTAGTTATGGATCAGTTATAGTTTGTTGTAGCCGCTAGTGATTCGGTTGTCCTTTGTCATGGTAGATCACATTTATACAATGTCTTTCTTTAGCACCATATTTTACTCTGCTTTAGCTTGTCCGTTTTACTACCTTTTTTCCTCTGTAATCTTCTCGCTCTCAGACCAGTCCTTCTTTAACCTTTCCTGCATGATTTAGATAAAAGTATGGAAGAAATATGATAGTTTTCTTTGAGTTTTTACAAAGAAATTATATGTTTAAAAATCAAGTAATATGCACTTATCACCGCACTCCAGAGGAAGAGTGCGAACATCACAATTTTGTGTGCGGCCGCACTTCAGGGGTTCTGCAGGTTCAATAGTCCGATTTCGGAGGCTTATATCTTTTAATACACAAAGAATTTGAAGATTATATAAACAAACAAACGTTATAGCCCTTTAAATCTAGTTTCCAGAAACATATAGCACGAATCATTTGGACATTTTTACAGAAAGTTATGGGCATTTTACTGAAACCTGGTAAGCTATCACAGTGAAGTGCGGCCGCACTCAAAATTGTGCGGCCGTAGAATTTGAAAATGTACGGCAGCACTTGAAAATGTGCGGACCACAAATTGGGAGATCAGACGCGGTACTATATAGTCGAGGGTTAGGGTATTATGTCATTTTTGGACTTTGGGAGATCGGTTTGTGCGATTGTTCGTGGGATTTTCAAGAAATTCATCGGGGTAAGTGATTCTAACTCAGATTTGGTTAACATACATAAATATATCATTGTTTTCATTATTTAATCGGTATTTTAAGATGAAAATTTGGAGGAAATTATAGAAATTTCATAAAACAAATTTTAGTAAAATTAGTATGGTTGAACTCGTAATTGAATGGGTTGTCGGTTTTTGTGAGTTTCGTCGGATTCCGAGACGTGTGAGTTTTGAGTTAAATTTCGGATTTTGTTGGTCAATTAGTATTTTTTTAAATAGAATAAATTCCTATGATTTGTATTGACTGAATCGAATTAATTGTGACTAATTATGAGGTTTTTGGATGCCAATTCACAAGGCAAGGGCATAACAGAGTAAAAACTTACACAAGTCGAGGTAAGTGACTTGTCTAACCTTACGTGGGGGAAATTCCCCATTAGGATTGGTATTGATATGATAATTATGATGTGTGGAAAGTCGTGTACGCGAGGTAACGAGTGTGTGCACGGGCTAAACGTGAAAAACTCTGGTTTTAAATTGTGTAGATCTCTGTTACACACTAATTAAATTATTTTATCCGGTTATATTCATCATCATTGATCTATTTTTATATTTTAAATTTGCCTCACATTTTTCCTACTAATTGTTTTACCTGTTTAGTTGAAACTTTATTTTCTTTTATTCTGTGCATTATTTGAAGGTTAAATTTTTTTAAATTAAATATTATTAAAAATGAAGTATTTTACATTTAAAAATTTGATGTTAAGTCAAGATGTTAAATTTATGGAAATATTAGTTTTACTGAATATTTTGTGAGACTTTGTACTTATTGTGATTGAGCCGTGAGCTCCGTATTGTGAAAATAATGGATATTTTTTTGTTGAATATTTTGTGAGACTTTGTACTTACTGTGATTGAGCCGTGAGCTCCTTATTATAGAAAATATTCTTGTTGTTAATTTATTTTGGCAAGTTGACATATTTGGGTACTTGATATAATGTGATATAATGTGATATTGATACGCATGCTGTGGTATAAGGTCTGAGTGTTGAAACGCATGCGATGAGATAAGGGTGGCTTGATACGCGTGGCTAGTAGGGGAACTACTAGAAATCATGCGGTGTGATAAGGGTGGCTAAAGCGCGGGATGCTATTTCGGAAAAAATATTTTCTTTAAAATTAAATGTGAAGGCCCTCGGTGATATGAGAAAAATGAGATATTGTGAATTAAATTATTATTTAGGACTACGAGGCGGTACCTCGAGAGTGCCCCTGTTGATATTTAATTTTGCCTGCATTTGTCTTTGATTATTATCGTGATATTTTTTTCTTAAAGTCGTAAATTTCTGTTTTCTTGCCGCGAGGTATTAATTTCCCTTATTATGTGTAATTTAATGGTGACATACTACTTACTTG
Source organism: Nicotiana otophora (assembly GCA_000715115.1). Classification (NCBI taxonomy): domain Eukaryota; kingdom Viridiplantae; phylum Streptophyta; class Magnoliopsida; order Solanales; family Solanaceae; genus Nicotiana; species Nicotiana otophora. The sequence goes on along the minus strand of AWOL01S0001125.1, from coordinate 14,533 downwards.
ATTCATTTTCATTGTCATTTATTATTATTATATTGTTAAACATGTCACCGTGTCTTTTATTATTCCAGTAGGGTCTGACCTGACCTCGTCACTACTCTACCGAGGTTAGACTTGGCACTTACTGGGTACCGCTGTAGTGTACTCATACTAAGCTTCTGCACATTGTTTTGTGCAGATTGAGGTATATCTTATCAGACCAGGCATCAGTGAATTAGCCATACGAAGAGACTTCATGGTATATCTGCCAGCGTCCGCAGACTCCGGAGTCCCCTTCTATCATTATTATATTATTTCCTTATTTTCTTTAAACCTTGATGTATAAAGGAAATGAAGATAGATTCTTAGAGCTTGTGACTTATTTCTACTAGGTTTTGTGGAGTTGTAATTATGTGAATTGCAGATTTATTTATTTTAGATTTCTATTGTTATTCTGCATTGATAGGCTTACCTAGTCTTAGAGACTAGGTACCATCACGATATCCTACGGAGGAAATTTGGGATCATGACAAGTTAGTATCAGAGCTCTAAGTTCATAGGTGTTATGAGTCACAAGTAGGTTTAATAGAGTTTCGCGGATCGGTACGGAGACGTCTGTACTTATCTTCGGGAGGCTATGAAACTATTAGGAAATATTCACTTCTTTGATTCCTTATCTTGCGCGTTTGTTGACTTCGAAATTTTAAACCATTGTCTTTCTATTCTCTCACATATGGTGAGGACACGCACAACTAGATCCGACGATCAGACATCCACGCCCCATGTTGGAGCCGCAAGAGGACGGGGTTGGGGCAGAGGCCGTGCCAGAAGCCGAGGAAGACCACGCAGTGCAGTCAGAGCACCTGCGCGAGCTGCTGCAATAGAGTCACCAGTATCTCCAGTTGGAGAACAAGCACTTGAGACGCCTGTTACTACCCCTGCACTTTAGGAGACACTTGCCCAGTTTTGGAGCATGTTTGGCACTCTAGCTCAGGCAGGTCTAATTCCACTTGCTCCTGCCACATCTCGGGCCGGAGGGGGAGCATAGACTCCCGCCGCCCGTACCCAGAGCCACGGGCCCAGGTTGACCATGCTCCAGAGGTTATATCAGTACAGCCAGTTGTTCCAGTTCGGCCCGAGGTTAGGGCAGCAGTTTCAGAGGGGGAGCAGCTCAGGCTCGAGAGGTACAAGAAGTACCACCCTCCCACTTTCAGCGATTTAGCTTCGGAGGATGCTCGGGCTTTTCTTAAGGAATGTCACTATATCCTCTGTACTATGGGTATTGTGGATTCTGGTGGGGTTTCTTTCACAGCATTCCAGCTTAAAGGATCGGCCTACCAGTGGTGGAAGGCATACGAGTTGGATAGTCCGGCTGAGGCAGCTTCAGTCACTTGGACTCAATTTTTAGATATGTTCTTGAGGGAGTATGTTCCTCAGAGTCTTAGAGATGCATGGCGTGCAGAGTTTGAGCAGTTGCGCCAGGGTTCTATGTCCATGTCAGAATATGCAGTCTGATTCAGTGATTTGGCTAGGCATGCACCAGCCTTAGTTGCTACTGTTCGAGAGTGGGATCGTCGATTTATTGAGGGGCTCCACGCTAGTAACAGATTCAGTGTGGCCCGAGAACTGGAGATGGACATCATATACCAATAGGTGGTGTTAATTGCTAGGAGATTAGAGGGTATGCAGACTCGGGAGAGAGAAGAGAGGGAAGCTAAGAGACCTCGAGAGTCTGGAATATATAATAGTTCTCGTGCCCCAGCTGCAGCCCGTCATGGTATAGGCTATGTGAGCCGTCCTATTCATTCAGCACTTCCAGCTTCCAGTGGTATTCCGGTTACTCCCAGACCTCAGGTTCTATATTATGCACCGCCAGTATCTATTGTACCTCTTGTATGGGCTGATTTTAGCGGCCAGTCTAGTCGATCAGGCCTGAGCCTGTCCCTACATCCACGTCCTCTGAGGGCTTATTTTGAGTGTGGTAACACTCGTCATATCATGAGGGATTGCCCCAGACTTAGGAGGGATGCACCTCTACATATTGTTCAGGCCCCACCCATTCCACAGGGCCCTTAGGCTTCTCAGGCCATGATCACTGCACCAGTTGCCACCCCGCCTGCACAGTCAGCTAGAGGGGAGCCCAGGCCAGATATTATGCCATTCTTGCTAGGACATAGGTCGTTGCATCTGATTATGTTATCACAGATATTATTCTGATATGTCATAGAGATGCATCAGTCTTATTTGATCCAGGATCCACTTATTCTTATGTGTCATCTTATTTTGCCACATATTTGGGAGTATCCCGTAATTCTTTAAGTTCTTTTTTTTATGTATCTACACCCGTGGGTGAATCTATTTCTGTGGACCATGTGTATCGGTCTTGTTTAATTGTTAACAGTGGTTTTGAGAGTAGAGCTGATTTATTATTGCTTAGTATGGTGGATTTCGATGTTATTTTGGGCATGGACTGGTTGTCGCCCTATCACGCTATCCTTGATTGTTACGCCAAGACGCTGACGTTGGCTATACCAGGTCTACCGCGGTTAGAGTGGAGAGGTACCTTGGATTATGTTTCTAATATGGTTGTTTCATTTCTTAAGGCTCAACGAATGGTTAAAAAGGGGTGTGATACGTATATGGCCTATGTGAGAGATGTTAGTGTTGATACTCCTACTGTGGAGTCAGTTCCTGTAGTAAGGGATTTTCCTGATATATTTCTCGCGGATCTTATGGGTATCCTACCCAACAGGGGTATTGACTTTTGCATTGATCTGTTACCGGGCACTCAGCCCATTTCTATTCCACCATATCGTATGGCCCCAATAGAGTTGAAAGAATTAAAAAAGCAGTTACATGAGTTGCTTGATAAGGGCTTCATTCGGCCCAGTATATCACCTTGGGGAGCTCATGTCTTATTTATGAAGAATAATGATGGTCCTATGCGGAGGTGTATTGATTACCGCCAATTGAACAAGGTCACAATGAAGAATAGCTATCCATTTCCACGTATTGATGACCTATTTGGTCAGCTTCAGGGTTCCAGGGTATTCTCTAAAATTGACTTGCATTCAGGCTATCACCAGTTGAAGATTCGGAAGCCAGATATCCCAAAGACTGCTTTCAGGACTCGGTATGGCCATTACAAGTTCCTTGTGATGTCTTTTGGGCTGACCAATGCCCCAGCATCATTTATGCATTTTGATGAACTGTGTATTTCAGCCTTATCTTGACTTATTCGTCATTGTGTTTATTGACGATATTCTGGTGCACTCCCAGAGTCGGGAAGATCATGAGCAGCACCTGAGGACTGTGCTTCAGGCTTTGAGAGAAAAGAAGTTATTTGCAAAAATTTTGAAGTGTGAATTCTGGTTTGAGTCAGTGGGATTTTTGAGTCATATAGTTTTGTGCGAAGGGATCCAGGTAGATCCGAAGAAAATTGAAGCAGTGCAAAGTTGGTCCAAACCGTCCTCAGCTACGGAGATCCGGAGTTTCCTTGGTTTGGCAGGGTATTATCGCCGATTTGTAGAGGGTTTATCTTCTATTACTGTACCTATGACCAAATTGACCTAGAAGGGTGCTCCATTCAAGTGGACCGAGGAATGTGAGGAGAGCTTCCAAAAGCTCAAGACAATTTTGACTACAGCCCCAGTATTGGTGTTGCCTACATGTTCAGGGTCTTATACTATGTATTGTGATACATCGCGCATTGGTCTCGGCGCAATGTTGATGCAAGACGGTATGGTGATTGCCTATACGTCCAGACAGCTAAAGGTATATGAGAAGAATTATCATGTCCATGACCTTGAGTTAGCAGCTATTGCTCATACCTTGAAGATTTGGCGGCACTATTTGTACGGTGCCCATTGTGAGGTTTATACCGATCACTAGAGTCTGCAACATCTGTTTAAACAGAAGGATCTTAATTTGCGGCAGCGGAGGTGGTTGGAGTTGCTTAAGGATTATGATATCACCATTATCTATCATCCCGGAAAGGCCAATGTGGTGGCCGATGCCTTGAGTCATAAGGCGAAGAGTTTGGGCAGCTTAGCATACCTACCAGTAGTAAAGAGGCCTTTAGCCTTGGATGTTCAGGCCTTGGCCAACCAGTTTGTTAGATTGGATGTTTCCGAGCCGGGCCGAGTTTTTGCTTGTGTGGTTTCTCAGTCTTCTCTTTATGATCGTATCAGAGAGCGTCAATATGATGACCCACATCTGCTTGTCCTTAAGTACACAGTTCAACACGGTGATGCCAAGGAAGTCACTATTGGAGATGACGGTATATTTCGGATGCAGGGCAGGCTATGTGTGCCCAATGTAGATGATTTGCGCTAGTTGATTCTCCAGGAAGCTCACAGATCGCGGTACTCCATTCATTCGGGTGCTATAAAGATGTATCAGGACATGAGACAACACTATCGGTGGAGGCGGATGAAGAAAGACATAGTGGAATATGTAGCTCGGGGCCTAAATTTCCAGCTGGTGAAGTATGAGCATTAGTGACTGTGTAGATTGCTTCAGAAGTTAGAGATTCCAGAATGAAAATGGGAGCGGATCACTATAAATTTAGTTTTTGACCTCCCACGGACTCAGAGGAAGTTCGAGGTAGTTTAGGTGATTGTGGATAGATTGACCAAGTCAGCTTATTTCATTCCCGTGGTTACTACTTACTCTTCGGAGCAGCTGGATCAGGTTTACATTCGCGAGATTGTTAGGCTTTATGGTGTACCGGTATCTACCATCTCTGACCGGGGTACGCAGTTTACATCACGGTTCTGGAGAGTCGTACAACGTGAGTTGGGTACTCAGGTAGATTTGAGTACAACATTTCACCCTCAGACGGACAGACAGTCGGAACGCACTATCCAGATATTGGAGGATATGCTTCGTGTGTGTGTGATAGATTTTGGGGTGCTTGGGACCAATTCTTACCACTTGCAGAGTTTGCCTACAACAATAGCTACCAGTTGAGCATTCAGATGGATCCGTATGAGGCCTTATATGGGAGGCGGTGCCGGTCTCCAGTGGGTTGGTTCGAGTCGGGTGAAGCTAGGTAAACGAGTCTTGCTCCGGGTTATACCTATGGAGGGTGTTATGAGGTTCGGAAAGAAGGAAAAGTTGAGCCTGAGGTATATCAGACCTTTTGAGATTCTTGAGAGAGTTGGAGAGGTGGCTTACTGACTTTCACTACCACCTAGTCTCTCTGCAGTTCATCCAGTGTTCCATGTTTTCATGTTTCCATGCTCCGAAAATATCACAGCGATCCATCTCATGTGTTAGACTTCAACTCAATCCAGTTGGACAAGGATATATCTTATGTCGAGGAATCAGTGACCATTTTGGACAGACAGGTTAGAAAGTTGAGATCGAATAGCATCGCCTCAGTAAAAGTACAGTAGAGGGGTCATCCGGCCAAAGAGGCGACTTGGGAGACCGAGCATGATATGCGCAGCTGTTATCCTTATCTTTTCACCACAGCAGGTATAATTCTAAACTCGTTTGAGGACGAACGTTTGTTTAAGAGGGGGAGGATGTAACGACCTGGCCAGTCATTTTAAAAGTTGTAGCCTCATTCCCATATTTACTGCTTATTCTGTGCTTTAAAACTGTTATGTGACTTGTCGGGGTAGTCGGTTCGGGTCCGGAGAGATTTCGGAATGAATTGAGACACTTAGTCTCAAGGTTGAAAGCTTAAGCTGAAAAGGTTGACAGGATGTTGACTTATGTGAAAACGACCCCAGAATAGAATTTTGATGATTCTAATAGCTCTGTATGGTGATTCTAGACTTCGGAGCGTATCCGTAAAATTATTTGGAAGTCCATAGTAGAACTAGGCTTGAAATGACGAAAGTTGATTTTTTGGGAAGTTTGACTGGGGAGTTGACTTTTTGATATCGGGGTTGAAATCCATTTCTAAACAATTTCATAGCTCAGTTTGTCATTTATGACTTGTGTGCAAAATTTGAGGTCAATCGAAATTGAATTGATAGGTTTCGGCATCGAATGTAGAAGTTGAAAATTTTAGTTTCATTTGGCTTGAATTGGGGTGTGATTCGTGTTTTTAGCATTATTTGATGTGATTTGAGGTTTCGACTAAGTCCGTATGATATTTTAGGACTTGTTGGTATATTTGAACGGGATCCCGAGTGGCTCGGTGAGTTTCAGAGTGAGTTTTGAGCGATGTCCGGGCATTTCGCCACTCTAATATTGTTCTGGAACTTTTGGAAAAGTACGGACCGCACAATTTTGTGTGTGGCCGCACTTCATAGGAAAAGTGCGGACAGCAGAGGACAAGTGCATACCGCACAATTTTGTGTGCGGCCGCACTTCAGGGCTTTGCAGGTTCGATGGTCCAACTTCTGAGGCTTATATCTTTTAATCTACAACAAATTTGGAGATTATTCAAAAACAAAAGTTGTAGCTCTTTGAATCTAGTTTCCAGAACGGTATAGCACGAATCATGGACATTTGTACAGAAAGTTATGGGCATTTTACTGAAGCATGGTAAGCTGTCACAGTGAAGTGCGGCCACACTCAAAATTGTGCGGCCGCAGAACCTGAAAATGTACGGTAGCACTTGAAAATGTGCGGACCGCATGTTGGGAGATGAGACGTGGTACTATATAGCCGAGGGTTAGGGTATTGTTTTATTTTTGGACTTTGGGAGCTCGGTTTGTGACGCTATTTCGTGGGATTTTCAAGAAATTCATCGGGGTAAGTGATTCTAACTCATATTTGGTTAACATACATGAATATATCATTATTTTCATCATTTAATTAGTATTTTGAGATGGAAATTTGGGGGAAATTATAAACATTTCATAAAACGAATTTTTGGGATTTGAATACCGATTCGGAGTCGGATTTGAGTGAAATTAATATGGTTGAACTCGTAATTGAATAGGTTATCGATTTTTGTGAGTTTCGTCGGATTCCGAGATGTAGGCCCCACATGCGATTTTTGGGTTAAATTTTAGATTTTGTTGGAAAATAGTATTTTCATATGGAATAAATTCCTATGATTTGTATTGACTGAATCGAATTAATTGTGACTAGATACAAGGCTTTCGGAGGCCAATTCAGAGGCAAGGGCATAGCAGAGTAAAATATTACACAGGTCGAGGTAAGTGACTTATCTAACCTTGCGTGGGAGAAATTCCCAATTAGGATTGGTATTGATATGATAAATGTGATGTGTGGAAAGTCAAGTACGCGAGGTGACGAGTGTGTACACGGGCTAAATGTGAAAAACTCTGGTTTTAAATTGTGTAGATTTTCGTTACACATTAATTAAATTATTTTATCCGGGTATATTCATCATCATTGATCTATTTTTATATTTTAAATTTGCTTGACATTTTTCCTACTAATTGTTTTACTTGTTTAGTTGAAACTTTATTTTTTTCTATTTTGTGCATTATTTGAAGGTTGAATTTTTTTAAATTAAATATAATTAAAAATGAAGTATTTTACATTTAAAAATTTGATGTTAAGTCAAGATGTTAAATTTGTAAAAATATTATTTTTACTAATATTTTATGAGACTTTGTACTTGTTGTGATTGAGCCGTGAGCTCCGTATTGTGAAAATAATGGATATTATTTTGTTGAATATTTTGTGAGACTTTGTACTTAGTGTGATTGAGTTGTGAGTTCCTTATTGTGAAAAATATTCTTGTTGTTAATCTATTTTGGCAAGTTGACATATTTGGGCACTTGAGGTGCAAATTTTGATATAATGTGATATTGATACGCATGAGGTGGTATAAGGTCTGGGTGTTGAAACGTATGCGATGAGAAAAGGGTGGCTTGATATGCGTGGCTAGTAGGGAAACTACTAGAAGTCGCTAAAGCGCGGGATGCTATTTCGGGAAAAATATTTTCTTTAAAATTAAATGTGAAGGCTCCCGCGGTGATATAAGAAAAATGAGATATTGTGAATTTAATTATTATTTGGGACTACGAGGTGGTACCTCGGGAGTGCCCTTGTTGATATTTAATTTTGGCTGCATTTGCCTTTGATTAGTGTCGTGATTTTATTTCTTAAAGTCATAAATTTTTGTTTTCTTGCCGCGAAGTATTAATTGCCCTTATTATGTGTAATTTAATAGTGACATACTACTTACTTGATTCATTTTTATTGTTATTTATTATTATTATATTGTTAAACATGTCACCATGTCTTGTATTATTCCAGTAGGGTCTGACCTGACCTCGTCACTACTCTACCGAGGTTAGGCTTGGCACTTACTGGGTACCGTTGTGATGTACTCATACTACGCTTCTGCACATCTTTTTGTACAGATCTAGGTTCATCTTATCATACCAGGCATCAATGAATTAGCCGTACGAGGAGACTTCGAGATATATCTGCCAGCGTCCGCAGACTCCAGAGTCTCTTTCTATCCTTATTATGTTGTTTTCTTATTTTCTTTAGACCTTGATGTATAAAGGCACTGAAGATAGATTCTTAGAAACTTGTGACTTATTTCTACCGGGTTTGGAAGTTTTAATTATGTGAATTGCAGATTTATTTATTTCAGATTGCTATTGTTATTCCGCATTGATAGGCTTACCTAGTCTTAGAGAGTAGGTACCATCACGACATCCTACAGAGGGAATTTGTGGTCGTGACACTTTATTTGAAGAAGATGGCTTCTCGTACATATTTGATAACGCCTTCATCAGGCCTACAATGGTCTTCTCGTTAATGATTTTAAACGCCACATTTCGTGTTAGCGTCAAACAAATCAGACAAAGAGCTTGGCGATCTAATAGATCCCAATCTGCTTTGGCCATAGTCTCGAGTTTTACATCGATCAGAGGTAAGTATAATATTTTCTAGCACAAATAATCCTCTATTTGCATTTTCCAGAATCCAAAATCTTTGCCATTGAACTTGTCAATCTTAACATTTCCTTCTTCCGATGCCATTTTTCACAAAAATAATTATGTGAATAGTGCATGTGAATAGTAACGATGATCAATAGTGTCACACTATTCTTGTGAATAGTACCTGCACCAATACCGTACTTTTTTACCAGAATTACACTGTCTGTGCTTTGATACCAGTTATTGGGAAATGTGTCAGGCTAATAGAAGAAAAACATTTGAAAGAGAAAAGCAATAAATTGCACAAGACAAGACAAGATAAGATTTACGTAGTTCGGCAATTTTGCCTACTCCACGGCCACACAAAGAATAGCTCTTTATTAGTTGAAGAGAGAAAGAAGAAGTTGAGGGATGATTTGCAAATGAAAATGCATACCCCTTTTATAGGCATTTGAATGCCCTGTAAAGGTAAGTGCTTACATCATAAGCATGCCGATGTAAGTACTTACATCATACGAATGCCGATGTAAGCGCATACATCATAAGAATGCCGATGTAAGCGCTTACATCATAAGTTCATCTCTTTTTTATTTTTCTTTCTTTTGTTTTGTCTATTTTTCTTTCTTACACATACAACATCAGGTTTGGTACTATCAGTGCATTTCCATGATTCTCTTTTTATGAATGCTACAAAGGTAGAGGACCAAAGCTTCTAAATCATAATGATAATGCCCTGTCATTGGTAGTCTTTTAGTTTCACATATTCCCGTTGTCAGCAAGGCGGAGCTAGTGTGTTGGTTACCGATTTGATTGAATTCAATAATTTTGAACTAAGTCGAGTATTTGTCTTAAAAGATTCATTAAATATAACTATTAATTTAAAATTCGGTAATTTAAAAAATTTAGAATTTCAAACTTATAAGTTTCAAATCTTGGTTTCGCCTCTGCCTTTGCTGGCATAATTTTACTAATGCCATTAAGAAATAAATTTTCATTAGAAAAGAACTTTATATTATGGTAAATGAAGTACATCGATTAAATTTCGCAAGTCATTACACGATATATTTAACAGACTGAAAAGTAAATGGATAATCCCTTCGTCCATTCTCTGTGATAACATTTCATTTATTTGTCAATTTCAAAAAGAAAATGATATATTTTTATAGTCGGAAACAATTTAGTATCTTTATACTTTTTATTTTGCCATTAATGATATCTCATAGAATGCTTAAAACTACAAGCTACAGAATTCTTTCTTTCTTTCTTTGTTAACTTCATGCTCAATCAGACGCTGCTACATAAATTGAAACAAAAGGGAGTAATTAAGGATTTTTTTTTGGTTGCTAATAGTAATTAATTATAGTCCTCAAGTAATTAAGGACTTGAGAACTATAGGCTCGCACTTTGGTTGAGAATTTATGCGAAATAGCTTACTGATAAAATATTTCTTTTAGCCCCTTTTGGAGCAAACATTCAACCACCATTTTTACTTCTTCAAAGCAACATAATACCTTGTAAATACAAGCTAATAATCCTAGAAAAAGCTGTTAAAAACAGGTCAGACTACCACAGATCGTGATAAACAAGCAAGTAATTATTTTTCTAATAAAGTTTTGTGTTAAATTTTTGAGGAATTCGTTTTCATTTTCGTTTTAGATTGATAGTAATACTCAAACATGATTTTAGCTCTGGACTCCTCCTTGTCTAAGGCCAAGAGAATTTGCAGTGTTGTTCTAAGAATTCTGGCTATCTTTGCGACGGTTTCAGCATATTTTCTGTATCATTTGAAGCCAAATATAGTCACACCCCAGCCTTCAACTAAGCATTCTTTAAATTCTAGGTTATTAATTTACGGATTTAACTTATACGACTGATAATGTAAAGAATTTTTTATAATATCATCATACTTTAATCTATTGTAGAAGATTATTAGTGTTATTTTCTAGGTTAATGATATCACTTATTATGGGTTGTTACTTATCGTTACCTATAATTTTTAAATGACCATAAATAGCGTAAAAGAAACTTATATATTCTCTGTTTTGTTTTTCTCCCTTACGTAAAAGAAACTTATTTTTCATCGCAAACATTGTTGGAAGTGTCTATAGTATCCTTGTTCTTTTCCTACCTCGGAAGACTTCGCTGTCACGATTAGTCCTAATCTCTGATTTGGTAAGTAATATGTCACGACCCAAAATCTTACATGTCGTGATGACGCCTATCTCAATACTAGCAAGCCGACAATCTCAATAAACCACCATATCTTCTAAATTTAAAAACATAATATTTGGATTCAGCGAAAGAAATCTCACAAATACAGATATAGACACTCCCAAAATCCGGTGTCAATGAGTACATGAGTATCTAATATGAATACAAAGTCTGACTGATAAAATACTGTCTAAAAGTATAGAATAGTACAATAACTGAAGGAAAGAGGATCAAAGTCAGCCGACGCCAGGCAGCTACCTTGATAGTCTCCAACTGATAGCACTTTGAGATCTAACAGTCGCCGTATCCGAAAGCACCTGGATCTGCACACGAGGTGCAGAGTGTAGTATGAGTACAACCAACTCAATAAGTAACAAGACTAACCTCTGGCTGAAAGTAGTGACGAGCTCCGCAAGTACAGTCCAGTATATATAAATAATGGTACATAAATGTAGGCATGCTTTCAAGTTCAACAGTTAAACTCTGTATAAGCAAAATAGATGAATACTGCATGATATGAGGAATATGACATCTCAGTGGAAAGACCTCATGTACTACTGGTCACTAATCATTCGGTCACTCGGTACTGTTTATAGCCAATCCAGCCCAGGGATATTCCATCCCGTATATATATATACACATCGACTGACAGTCAGTCACTCAGTACCGTATAAGGCCAATCCAGCCCTGAGATAATTTATCCCTAAATATAAATAATACGGATAAAATCCATGTCTAGGAAAATTCATCACAATATAATTAAATAAGGCAAGTCCATGCTCTGGGAAGTCCATCCCGAATATATAGTCATTTACGCTCACTCGGGGTATGTACAGACTCCGGAGGGGCTCCTTCAGCCCAAGCATAATATAAAGCCGATATGGGCTTCTGCAAGCGGGAAGACCCAATCCATATAATGATAAAGCCTATAAGGCATGCTGCAGGCGGGCAGCCCCGATCCATAGAATAATAATATATATAAAGCCAATATGGCCTGCTGTCGGCGGGCAGCCCCGATCCCAAAAATATTCTCACAATGGATGAACATGACTGAGTATGAAATATACATTTTAAAACAATAAAATTACACGACCCTGTGGGTCCCAAAATATCGACACGTAGCCCAATCATGATCTTTAATAGGAGTCTCAGCACAATTTCCTATCACGTGGAGAATATTTGGATAATAACCTGATTCTTTAATTTTCACAACTTCACAGGATTTATACAAGTCACAATTTCAATGGTGCACGTCCACACGCTCCTCAACTATCGTGTGTGTCACCTCCAAACAATTTATATAATACCAAACTCGGGAATTCATACTTTCATAATCAAAATCTGCTATGCCTTTGCCTCGCGAATCAGTCTCCAAACGCCTCGAATCTAGTCATAATTAATTTTATTCAGTCAATGCAAATTATAGAAATTAATTCCACATAAAACTACTAATTTTTCAACAAAATCCGAAATAGTACCAAAAAATCATCCGTAGGGCCCACATCTCGGAACCCGACAAAAATTACAATATATGAACGCCCATCCAACCACGAGTCCAACCATATAAATTTCACTAAATTCCGACATCAATTCAACCCTCAAATCTTCAATTAAAGTCTTTGAAGATTTCTACCATTTTCAACCCAATCTTTACCCATTTGAACTCAATAATCTTTCCACAAACCTTATTGGTACGTGTATGTATAAATAATACTCTTACACCCAAGAATCATACTTTCAACCACCCATCTTTACCCAAACTCGAAATTGAAGACTAGGGTTAGAAATTCTTACCTCTTTGAAGCCCTAGCAAGATTCTTGTGAAATCTTCAAACCTTGAACAAGAATTGATGGGCAAATGGCTAGGTCTTCATTTTCTCTCTCTAAGATGCTCTCACCTCTCTCTAAAATATTATATGAAACCCTTCAAATGACCCCTAATAGTGTTTTATAAGAATGGGATTGGGTTTATAAAACCAAAAAAATAAAACCCTGAAACTCCTGCGGCCCGCATAATGGGTCACAAAAAGGCCCTCCGGAACTGGGCAACATTGTTTCAGTCTGCGGCCGTTATGCGGTCCGCAGACCTGTTCTGCATTCGCATAATGCACCGCAGAACTGGTCTGCGATCGCATAATTCGTCGTAGACCTTTCTCTCATCTTGCCCCACTTCTGATTCACTATGTATCCACTATGCGGTCCGCAGAGTATAATGCTCCTGCGGCCTGCACAATGGGTCGCAAAAAGGCCCTCCGGAACTGGTCTACTGTCGCATAACTCGCCGCAGACCTTCCTCTCATCTTGCCCCACTTCTAATTCATTATGCGGTCATTATGTGGTCCGCAGAGTGATTCTGCGACCGCATAGTGGGCCGCAGAAATGACCTTTTTCCGGCATAAATTTTCCTTTACTCATCGGCGCATTGTTCAACCTAAAAGGTTCGAGCCGCGGCGAGCAATTTCTACAATTCTCAAATACGTAAGCCTTGTTCGGCAACACGAAACCTTAATTTCCTTAGCTAAAGTTTTTCGGGGTCGTTACATATAAGTCAATATCCGATCACCATTTTCAACTTAATTCTAAACCTTGGAACTAAATGTTCCAAATCATTCCAAAATCTCACCGGACCCGAACCAATTACTCCGGCAAGTCAAATAACAACCGAAAAGCACAATTTGATCAGTAAATGAGGAGACGCGGTTGTAATATTCAAAACGGTCGGCCGGATCGTTACATAATAGCTTCTAATTAACTAGATTGCATTTGTATAGGATTTCTTGGCCTTAAGAACATGGATGTTCTTGGATATCTTGCTATTATATGCACTCTTAGTTATGATAAACTGCATCTAACTTTGAACTCATTAATTTTAAATTCTGGATCTGCTTCTGCTAAATAATATACTTCTTTCGTTCAATTTTATGTGTCATGTTTTCTTTTTAGTGTGTCTCAGAAAGAATGTCATATTTTCTTATTTAGAAACAATTTAACTTTAATTAAACTTCCTACTTTAGCTTTAATGAGATGATTTATAAAAGGCAGTCTGGTGCACAAGGCATTCCGCGTTTACACATGGTCCGCAAAAGGGCTGCACTCCCAAGGGGTGTGATATAGACAGTCTACCCTGATTCAAATATTAGTGACTACTTCCAAGGCTCGAAGTCGTGATCTATAAGTTACATGGAGATGATTTATAGCCACACAAATTTTCAGTGGCGTAGTAAGCATAAGACCAACGGAAGGAGAGAGTCGAGAGAATTTGTAGTTTATAGAGAGTTTTTGTTGAAAAAATATTTGTAGAGCTTGAATTTTAAATTATAAAATTTATTTAAGGAATAACTTTTAGTTAAAAAATTACTTTTAAGATTAGTTATTTATTTCTACATAAATTTTACTTTTTAATAACTATTTTATTAGGAAAGTTTTTAGATTGAAAAAGAATCAAATAAACCATACATGGTGGTCTCCGTTTAGTTTTGGCAAACAAAAAGAGCAAAACAAAATGGCAAATAAAT